>VXCM01002146.1:67498-136552 GCA_014773175.1 Lucifuga dentata | reverse complement strand
TTTATTCGGGCTTGGGACCGGCACAAGGAGGACACTGGCTTGTGCCCCCTTGAGGCTGCATTGCAAGTCATATGTCATTAATATATATATATATATAGTCAAAATTACTTAAATTAACTGATCAAATACAGAGCCGCATGGAATATAGTCCCAGGAGAAGATGTTTTTTTAACCGGGAAATTAAAATGACCCTGCATTCTACAATTGTGCATAAGTGTTAGCAGGCAAAAACATTAAATTTTAAGATGGATGTATAACTTGAATATTCGATTTTGAAAGATATGAGGATTTGGCAAAATAACACAAATTAAAATACAGTTTTATGTTTTGGAAAGTGATTGCTCATTAACATGTATGCAGTAGTTGGCTGAAAGATGCAAAATCACTATTATGGTCCTTTAAAAGCTCCATAGCTGCCTGGGTGACAGGACAGGAAGGATTTACATCTCAAAAGTACATGTTTGAGCAACAAATTTATGAAAACATCAGAGGATATGATATTTTTATATGTCATATTTGATAGGGCATGGACCCCCCTGATATTTTTGACCATTGATTATGGACTGAAACATGTGCGGACCACATCGGAGGGAATAACAGCCAATACCAGCAGCTCAAAATCTATTTTCCTCTTCCTGACCTCAACAAAGCAAAGCTCCATTAGCTGGGACAACTGATGGCAATGCTAATAGATACTGACAAGAGCAAGTAATGTAGTACAACACAACTATAAAATGGTGGGTAATATAAAAATAATTCATGTTAGCATAGACTGTATATAAAACAGCTGCAACTGGATGTTAACAAAAATGACTTCCTGTTTCTTCATATGACCTTTGGAACCAAATTCTTTAAAGTGTAAATTGTACAAAAGACAATGATATCAGCAAATTCATGTTTCAGGCATTTATCCTATAATTATTTTTGAAACTTTGCAGTGAGTATCCGTTTCTTTGTGAGTGTGAATTCTGTATTTTACCTGAATGTATACATTTTAACCGTTTTTTTATGATTGACAAAAGACAAAAACATACATAACCTGAGATATGATAGTGTGTACGTTCACTTTTGATAAAGCTAAGGGTTAAGAAATGTCAGATAAAGGAGGGATAAGAAGCTTTAGATGCATTAAAATCATTTATGTGGAGTTAAAAATTACACCTCTAACATGAAACTGCTATCAAACAAACCAATAATAAAGACGTTAAAAGAAGACAATTTATCATTCAAGGCCAAAAAGCCATGAAGTTTTATTTTTATCAGCATTATTCCTTTTTCTGTTTATTAAATAATCTAGAATGAAAGGAGGAGGGGTTCTTGTTGGAAGACAGAAAAGGCAGATTTAAAAAATCATCTGTGAAATAAAAACAAAAATATACATTACATGATCATATCAACCATTTGGAAAAATAAATGTTACAAAGAAAGAAGTGGAAAAGGGGGAAAATGCATTTAAGGCAACTGCTTTGCACAAAAATAGTCTCAGTTGTTTCCCTTGGTAAATTAAAGTGAGTGAAATGGGTCATAGTTACTATCGGTGGTGTAATGAGATGCCGATCCAGGGTATCCAAGACCTGTGAATGGAACCAGAGGGGCTGTATGATGGCAGATACGCCAGCTCAGGTACGAGGAACAAGCACTGTCATCTCGTAAATATTGCAGGGACTGGACATGGTTAGGTTACTTTCTCTGGTTTCATTTTGGGAAGGTTGGAGCCAAACAGTAAGTAGTATCAACCTTGATATAAGTATCAAGGGTTTTTTGGTTGGTAAAGAGGAAAAGAGAGAACTTGCATGTCCCTGACAGGAGGGCACAATGTGAAATTTATCACAAATTATAATTCTTTTCAGCCAAACTGAACTTATCTGATTCATTTGCGTGACTTTTGTCCATTTTAGGCATCTGTAACTGTCAAATACTTGTTATAAAGATATTTCTCAAGGGAGCTTGAAAACTATTTACAAGTTACTTAGAGCAGTGGTTCTCAAACTGTGGTTCATGTACCATCATTGGTACCTGAAGCACCCACTGGTGCTCTGCCAGCTGACTTTGGAAATTTCTGCAAAGACCCAAAGCAATTGAAATCTATTGGAATTTTATTATTGTGGCAAATAATTCACTGAGAAATAGTTTAGTTATAAATGTATTTTAATTAAGATTGTTTTTTTTAAAATTGAAAACAGCCCAACTCATCCAGCGTACACAGGTAAGGACAGTTGAGAACCACTTAACTTTTGAAACTTAACCACTTAAGTTTCACATAACTTTAAAGGGTGAGTTGAATATCATTCAGATGCAACCAGCACCCTCTGCTGGTCAAACAGAAAAACAATTTTAGATGATTGAATATGAGAGGGGTAGGTGATAAGAGGGGGACAGAGGAAAGGAAACAAATATTCCATTATTCCACATTCACTTTCCAATTATTTCTCATTTACAATTTTCTAGGAAATAAAGTTAATCTTTGCAGCTGTCACCACAATAAAACAGAGCAATTTATACCTCATTTATAAACTGCCAAGTACATCAACTGTTCAAGCTGCTTGAGAGAGTAAAAGAGGCAACTATTCACAGAAAAAAGGAGAGATTACATTAAATAATACAGACATGTACATATCAACAAATGCATATATTACAGTACTGATTAGGATGTTTTCTCAGTGGGAATCTACACAGTATTGGAGAGGAGGAGCTGTAAAAAAAAAAAAAAAAAAANAAAAAAAAAAAAAAAAAAAAGAACAATAAACTAGAGTGGAGCAGATATAGTTTGCTGGCTTTGAAGAAAAAATAAGAAGTAGTTTCACAATCCTGTTTTTTTTCTGTGGAGATCCATGTCAAGTGGACCTGGATCAGAGCGTGTGGAGGCTTACATTTTCCTTCCATTTCTCCTTTGATCTGTTTTCTCTTTATATCCCTCCTCAGTTTGTTTCCTGTGTCTGGTGAAGATGCGTCAACCTGAGTGTCCCGTTTCCCCTTCAGGTAAAATGTCTATACACACCATCTGCTTTGCAGCTCTATCTTTTCCAGGATTGGAGAGTCCAGATAGTCTGTGTGAGCACCATTCTGGGAGCAGTGAGGGCCAGCCAGCTGAGGAGGAGACACAATGTCCCAAATGTTACTTATCATAATCTGACCTGAGACCAGTTTATTCCAGTGGTCTCCACACTCGTTGGCCCTGAGTTGGCTTGCTTTTATTCACCAAAAGGTTGCATTTGCAAAGAAATGTCCCATCAGGTTTGGAGAGGACAGAAGAAAAACAGACATCGTGTTGTGGTGTTTTGTTATCTATGAATTTTTATATTGTGGCTGTGGCTAAGTGGTGGTGAATAACATATTATTACTCTGCATGGCAGAGAAATTCCCCAGACTTTGGTTTGGATTTGTCAAAGCATGTGTGTCCTTATACTGTATGTACTGTACATGTGTGTGTCTGTGTGCATATATTATTGTGTCTGCATGTCTTGCTAAGTGTGTGTCTGTGCATTCTCATATCCGTTACAGTATCCCCAGCTGTTTGGAGAGGCGTTCAGCGTCCAACAGCACTCGAACAGTTCCACATCCACAGCGTTGTCAATAGAGACCCCCATTAAAAAATAAATAAATAATAAATCATCTCTCTGTGGCCCAACACAAAACACATCCTATACTGACAGCAGTCACTGATGTTACGACAGCCGCTGCTGCGCACACTGTTCCATGCCGGCCCACACGATAAATAACACTGCAGTCACAAACAATGGCTCCAGGCTGACATGCCACCTGAGAGAAGCAAAGAGAGTGAGCGGGGTCAGAGCCTGAGTGGTTTAGTGATCAGCAATAAACTCTAAGAAAGAATTAGAAAAAATGGAAGAAACAGCTAGAAGAAATACTTTACGTAGATCTGTAGACCTAAGTAACTCATACACTTTCCCATACTTTTCTATTTGTTGATTTGTCTTGTCTTGTCTTTGTCATTTGGGTCATCATGTCTGTCAGCTATAACATTTTTCTCAATAATCGATGGATCTTTGGATGCAATGTCATTGCTAGAATACAGTGTATGTGATACGAACGGTCAGATGATCCAAAATTATTAGAAGAGAAGCGAGAAGGTGATGGTCTGGAATTTTGATTTGAAACCTAATGGACTCACCTCTGTTAGAGGACACACCACGGACTTCAAGGCCAAAGAATAAAGGCAAGAGAAAAGAACAAAAACAGAAACAAAAACTGTAGAGGACAAAAAAAGAGAGAGAAGGGGACAAAGAATAAGTGAATTAGAATAACACCTGAGATATGTTAGCAGACAGTGCAAACATTCTAGATTTCTTACATTTCAAGCATTCAAAATGATAATTAATAGTAACAGTTGGTATTTCATGTTAAGTCTTAGCTTCAAATGACTGGTATTTCATTAGGTCTGCATATTTGTAAAAACTTCATAAGCTACCTTTTCCTCCAGGTCCTTAATCTGTCTCCTTTGGATTTCTGTCTTGTCTTCAAGATCACGAATTCGCTAAAACATTCAGAGAGAAATAATTAATAAGCAATAAATGTAAATAGAGTTTTTGAGATATTTTACTGGAGAAATGTGTCAAGGCAACTGGCATGTATATTTGACAGCAAAATGTGAAATCTCTCTAAGGTCAAAGATTACTCAAAGTTCCTGGAATGTGACTCATGCAAGCCAGTTTGCACCATCAAACCCATATTATCACATGCATCTCACACATCCATCATTCCCACAGATGTGGACCAACCTGGTGCGCCTGGTGCAGCAGCTCCATCCTCTCCTGGAGGATCTGGCAGTCGTACTCTCGACTCTTCCTCAGCATCTGCCTCCTCAGCTTCTCCACCGCCGTCCGCAGCTCGTCCCTCTGCAGCTCATCCAGAGGCTCACCATACTTTATCACCTGGACGTAAAAAAATGTTCTTAATGAAATGTATTTACATCTTAAAGAACTATTCCATCCATTTTGCATGTTTGAGCCTAATATATTCAATTTTCATACATGTTACATTACTGACAANTATTCCATCCATTTTGCATGTTTGAGCCTAATATATTCAATTTTCATACATGTTACATTACTGACAACAATTTCCAAAAGGATAAAACCATATTTCAGCTTTCCTGATATTTTGCAAAACCTCTTAACCTTTCAAACTCAAATATTCAACCCACCCACCCACCTTAAAAATCAATGTTTCACCTGTTAACAGTTACACAAAATTATGAAGTCACATATGTTAAAATTTTTCGATAAACGCAGGTCTTCTATATTCCCCGGTGGAGACATACAATCACTCCACACTTTTGATTGCGCTTAAACGCTAAAATTATGTAACTTCTAAAATAACCCTGAATCTGAATGAGTCTTGTTCGCGATGATGGATTACCTATCCCAAGAATGTTTCAAGTATCAACAAGTTGATTTTAATAGTGTACCAGAATGAACTGAAACCAGTGGTGGTCTGGAAGGTAGAAAAAAAAAAAAATAATAATTCACTGTTTCAGTAGTATGCTTTGGGAAGTGATTGTCAGTAATTTTATGTGTATGGATATTGCATATATTAGGCTCAAACATGCAAAATGGACAGTATGGTCCTTTAAGGCTATGTCATCAGTACTGGATTAACCATGTGAGTTTCTGGATCAGTGGAATTTGCCATAAGATTCCATAATTGTAATAATGTATTTCATAGCTAGACTGATACACTGTATAATGGCACACTTGTCTGACACTGTCTGTCTTGTCCTGATAAATGTCATTCATCTATTATTCCAAATGTGATCATCAATATAGCCATAAGTCTTGTTGCATATGGTTGACAGACAAAAAAAAACAAACATCAATTACAAGGTATCAATAGAATTGGTAAAATGTTGCAACATGAAATAACCTTGTCCTGCTGCAGGGCATTGTATAATGTTGCTTCCAACTCCTGGATTTGCTGTGGAGAGGAGAAATAGGAGGTGTTATTATTTCTGATCTCTCTCTCTCTCTCTCTCTCTCTCTCTCTCTCTCTCTCNCCATCCCGCTCCTCTCTCTTTCTCTCTCTCTCTCACACACACACACACACACGTATTTACCATATAGGCCTGGTCCAGAGCCTGTTTTCTGTAGTCCAGCTCCTCTTCCAGATATCCCTTCTGTTTACAGAACATCTCCTGTACAGAATGAGAAATCCAGGCCAGACGTTAAGGAATGAAAACATTTGTCTTCTGTTTTACTTCTAATTTGCAGTAAGACAGTAATATATAGCCTTACTGTTTAGAATTAAACCAGTGCTAACCTTTACTCTAATAAGGATAAACCTATTGGTATAGAACTGGTTATCCTGAATGTTCCTTTCTAAAAACAAGAATATTTTATGCTAAGACACACTAAGCATTGTCCATCAAAAACACAATTGTAAAAGTTTTATCACCAGCAGTATAAGCATTCTTACACCATTTTTATTACATAAATGCAGGTTTGTGCTTTCTACTCATTTTTTCTTCTTTTCACATTTTATTACATTTGTATTGTATTTGTAGTGAAAGCACATAAGCATATTGTGAGCTCTCCTCACAATGAGAGGACCCTGTCTCCTGCAAACTGTGGTGAACAGTGAGCTTTTGCAACAGCAAATAAAACTATTTTTTAACATAAAATCAAGTGGAAATCAGTTCAAAGCTATGTTCTCTTAAAAAAAATGGGTAAAGCATTATATGTTCCTCCGTAGGAGCGACCTGACTCACCATTTCTATCTCCAAATCCATCATCTTCTGGTGCAGCGCTGCCTCTGTCCCTTCAATCTGCTGGATCCACTGGAGGGCAGCAAAGAGCAAATCATGACTCAGAGCAGCTCAAACCATCTGCAATTCCATGGTTCTGAACTCAGAGGAAGTGTGTGATGCAGTGTCCATACTAACCTTCTCTGCTAGTGACAAAACCGTGCTAGCCTGAATAATGGCCACTTGTTCCTCATTCCTCAAGTTCTGTACAAAGAGAAAATAGGTTTAATAAACTATAATAAATTATTTGCATGCTGAAGTCTCATTGCTGGTAGCTTGTTTGGTTATATTCAATATGAATTACCCCATTATCTCCCAGGATATCTAGAAGTTTGATGAGATCTGGTATACACACGTCCTGTTGAGGAAAAAAAAAAAATCACAAGTGTTAGGACCAATAATGGCATTTAATTCAAATTTTACTTTTATTCAGGTTTGCTTTCTGGTAAAAGAAAACCCTCTAATTCAGAGTTTCTCAACCTTAGAGTCAGGATTCCATGTGGGAGCACTTGATATGCATATAAGGTCTTGATAAGAAACACTATGTGTTTCATATACTTTTAATTAATGCACAATGCATTCATATCATCCACTTGCCTCATACATTCTGTAGAAAATAGAAACAAAAATAGATACAAAGCAGCGACAGTAGAAATGTGAGACATGAAAATGGAATTGTGAGCCAGAGGCAGCTGAGAAACCTTAGTCCTTGATGAATAATTATGATGATAAATCAGGTGAGTTGTTCTCTCTGCTTACCTTCACTCCTTCCTTCATGCAGTAGATCTGCAGAGCGCTGATGCCCTCAGAGAACGGATGCATCCTCAAGTGGTTAAATGGAGGAGACCTCCTCTCTCGCTCCTACCAAAACACAAACACATGAATGTGAAGCTGCTTTTATCTTGACCATAAAACATATGTTAATCATTATCTCATCTTCCTCTTATATTTATAATCACGTGAGCCTCTCTTGCCTATGTATTTCTGTTACAACTTAAAGTTTTGTTGCTGTGTATTTGCTTGCCTTGGGGACAGATTGGGTGGGTTTCCCATACAGGAAAAGAGAAGAGAAAATAAAAGAGTAATGTGATTTTAAAAAAAAATATGCTAAACTCTCATCCCAAATGGGAATGCAGACATGTAACAGAGACTCTTGAAGTGGCGAAAGATTTTTTTTACACGTAGTGTTCCATTAGTTTATTGTGCTTTGCTTCCCTTGTTTACTTCTTGGTTAGTGTTCCTAGTAATGTACAATAAATGTACCTCAGTGTATGTTGGATGTAACAAATACAATACCACGTACGAACGAATAATCTGAGATGGGGTTAAATCTTGGTTGAGTAACTTGTGCAAAATCCTACTGAAAAAGTAGGATGGTGTGAACACCCAACCCAAGTTGGGATCAGGTGCAGGACTAAATCAGAGCTAAGCAGGAAGGAGAAAAGGTCATCTGCACACAGATTTCCAAGCTTCCAAAAAAATCTTTTTATTAGCGCAAAGTTTCAACCAACAAGGTCTTCCTGACCTTGTTGGTCAGGAATAAGCACTTCAGATATGCACATGGAAGCAAATATAAAAGTTTCCAATTGAAATCTGAATTATGGTGGTATGTATCAGCTCAATTCAGTCTACTCTATGCTCACTAGATGGCATCATCATTTCTCACATCTTTTCAGCATCTGCAGTGCAGCAGAGCCAGAACACAAAGACTGTATGACAGGCTGATTGACTGTCTACTTGTACAGCTAAATGGGTAACTTAGCAACACAGGAAAAGCTGTAATTAATCAGAAACAGTGATGGAAAACATGCTGTAGCCCCAATTTGGCAAGTCTTTTTATAAACTTCATCATTTCATCAGTAGACTCAGCACTTGATCTGAGTTTTGAAGTCTTTACGGAACAATAAAATCTATTGGACAGTGACCTAAAGGAAAACCAAGCCTTACTTCAGTGGGACAAGATCCATGCTTTGTTAAATAATTTAGAAAATACCTTCTTCTGGCATAACAGAAGATAATAGTTCAGACTGAATAGTTAGCCTGGGGAAAAATAAGAAGCTATTTTCTTAAATCTCGATAGTATGGTTTATATGCATAGGATTTATGGGGCTAGTTTTAGAACTCAATGTGTTGTCTTGGGCTCAAAAATGTTTTTTTAATCTCAGTAGGGCAACTACAAAATAATTTAGGATCTGAGTCTATCTGGTTAGTAAAACTTTATTTATTAGAGATTCAGGGTTTGCCTCAAAAGGCTTCTCATGCTATTAAGTTATGAATAAACTTTGGAACTCAGCATGGCATCTTTACCTCGAGCTCCAGTATCCTGAACTCCAACAGCTCGTTCTGGTCTTTGGAGTCTTGCAACTCTTGCTGCAGTCGACTACAATCCGACTCCATCTTATCCACCTGGACGCCACAAAGTAATAATAATGATGAGAGTTCTACTTTAGCCAAGTTACATTTTTAATCATGATGACAACTATATGTTCAAACAGGAGTCATGACAATTGCTTTATGACAAAGAGAAAATAATACTGCATTGCACGTCCAACCTTCTCTAATAGTTCCTGATTTCTTCGTAGGAAGAGCTGCTTCTCCTCCACCCATTTGGAGTCCTGAGACAAAGCAAGAACAGTTAATGGTAATTTTTAATCCATTTTAAAAATACAAATCATTTGAAGCATTTTTGTAAAAAATATCCCATTATGAAAACAAGTCACATACTTTTATCAAGTCTTACAATTTAAAGCTGGAAAATTATTGTTATTTTTAACAGTGAAGTGAGATTTCACTTACTGTATGCTCTTCAACTGATGAAACAAAACTGACATCCTTATTATAGGCTTAACTTTGGTATTAGCAGTTAGCATTACAATGTTCACGACAGGCAGATTTACTATAGAGCTAATGAAATTGAATTGTGTTATATTGTTAGATATTTCTGTTTAGTCTCCTCACTCTATGTGTGCAGGTTTGCTCGTTCATGCATGTGCACACATACACCCATGGTAAATAAAAGCAAAATGGGCTGCAAAAAAATGTCTTTATTTTTATCCTCTTGATCTTTCATTCAAATTATTAACAAAAATATAACCTTTAATTAAAGTAAAATATTTGAAAGTAGAAAGAAATTGTTATCATGAAACAAACAAATATTCCCATATGTTTTAATTAATTTTATCTAAGTTAATTTAATTTAATTTGTTTTATTTATTGTATTTTATTTAATTAGGTTTTTACACCTTTTGGCACCCTTTTTCAGCTCACCATTAGACAGAGGCCTGTCATTGGTTGGAAGATCTGAGGAGGATGGTTGGAGTGGCCAAAGAATCTTGAAGCATCACAGCTGGAGAACTACAGATGTTATTTTCAAGGATCACAGCTGGAGAACTACAGATGTTAGTTGGATTTTGGGGTCAGAAATTCTCCAAAACTATGATCAGATGCCACTAAGCCAAGTGAGAAAAATATTTGATTCATGATAAGAATTTATTTTTGATAAGATGATGATGATGATGATAAGAATGATAAAAATTTATTTTTCCTTTCAATTATTTTACTTTAATTAAAACTTATATTTTTGTTAATATTTTGAATGAAAGATCAAGAGGATAAACAATAAAGACTTTTTTTCCCCACAGTCCATTTTGCTTTTATTTACCAAGGTGCATGTTAGTGGAGGGCTCTCTGTGCATGTAACTGTACTGTATGTGCATCTCGTGCTGTTAAGTCCTTTACCTGTCCTCGCAGTGTCAGTTCCTTCTCCAAGTCTTCTATTTTGGCCTTATACCTGAGAACTTCTGAGTGGAGCTGCTCTTGAGCCTGAAACATGAGCAAAATGATGTTACATTAGTCACTAGCCACATGATCACAAAATGTGATAATTAACACTGTACTTCCTGAGTATTTTTTTCTAGTAAGATATCAGTATTTAGAATGACATGCAGAAGAGTATGAGGAGAACAGTTTCTTAACCTCTTTGCCACCTACAAGTAATCAATTACTAGGAGAGCTCGAGACTGATCATTCGCTGGAGTGAAACAATGTGACAGCATCAAATGTTTTTTTCAGGATAGGGATAATAATATGTAAAAATCACATGGAAATGAAAAGGAAGCTACTCTCTAGAATCCCCTGAAAAATTTATTCCAATTTTTTTTTTTTTTTTTTTTTAATTCCAGCACTTTGTCAAAAGTTTGAATGGAACAAACATCTTTTCTTCTACCTGTTGGTGATTGGCTGATTAGAACCAGGTGTGGAGAATTAACGACTAAACACAAAGGAAAAAAAACAAACCTACATTAACACGAATTGTTATAAATATCCAACATCCTAATCTGAAATCATACATTCTGAAAAGATGAAGAAAAAGATTAAAAGAAGAGGAAGGAGTAAAATAAAAAAAAAAGAAAACAGTCATGCAATCTATACATACATTTAATTGTTAAATGCATGTAGAACTGGAGTTGACATAAACAATCTTTTCATCTCTTGTTATTTTTATTTTCTTTTTCCTTCATCCCTCTTCCCCTTTTCTCTTTTCCTTTCTTTCATTTTTTTGTGGCATATATGAGATTCTTAAGATACAGAAATTAGTATAGTTAATTGTGACATCATGTGACAAATTGTGTTAATGTGGTTTGGGTTTATTCACACCTGATGCTAATCACCCAATCACCAACAGGTGGGATGATTTAGGCTTTAAAAAATTTGTATAACAAGTATTGCATTTGATTCTTCTGACTTTCTTTTTGCTTTCCATGTTTTGTTTTTTTTCTGAGGAGATTACTGATATTCTGAATGATGACTTACATATAATTATTTTATCTACACAGGGGGCCAATAGCAAGTCATACTTATAGAACTGAATAAATAAGAAAATGATAAATAATATACCCAGAAAAATACTGAGTGCATGCACACACCTGGACTTGTTACGAACTGTATTAATTATTAATGCTAATGCAGGTCTAACTGTAGCCTAATCAAAATTTAACACTGTCCTGACCAACATTCCAACAGATACTGGGCCAGATTCATATTTACCATGTCGATACATGCAAATTTCATCAGGCAACAAAGTTCCCTCATTCATGAACGCCTGTTACCAGCATCTTTTATTGTTTGCCTTGAAAGAGGCATTACTACGGTATTTCCTTATTTACATGTCTGGAAAGTGATTCATAAACACACTCTTCTTCTTTTCCTTTCGGCTTTCCCTGTGATTCATTCCATGTGTTTGTGATTCATAAACACACTGTTATGCAAAAATTAAGAACTGTTTCATTCTGGTGGTAAATTTGAGCAGTATGAAATCTGGGTGACATTTGAAACTGTATTTTGCTCACGTGTTAATGATCAATAAATTTGATGTTTGTTCAAAGAACTTTGCCTGTTTTCTCAAGTACCTATGCAAATTTGAATTTTTAGGGCTCATCAAAAATGAGAAATTTTGTCACTTGCATTTGTTGCACGTTCTCAGTCTTCAAAAAATGTGGAGCTCTAAAACAGAATTTATGTTTCCTTTGCTGATTTAACGTGTCAATGTAATTTTAACACCAGATGAAGCAGTATAAACTGTGGCTCTTAAATATAAAGCAGCTCATTAACATGCTGATTTTCATTGGCTTTTAATTGTGACACCTCTTACAACAACGCTGCCTTATTGGGACACTGGTGTGCTGATTAGCGTAAGAGAAGCTTTATGAATGAGCTTCAATTATCACAATGCTTATTTAGAGTGACACTATGTAGTTAGCTTATTTTTTTTTATCAATCCCCCCNCCCCCCACCCACTGTGTTTTTTAAGGTGTGTAATCCTGTACCTTGGCTTCCATCTCAGCATCCAGTATTCCTCCCTTCTGTTCCTGCAGCAGGGCATAGGCTCGCTGTAAGGCCTGATACTCCCTGGTCAACTGACGGAAACGCAGCTCCGACTCCTCATTGGCCAGACCCTTGTGTGATACACATAAGTTAGAAGTCAAAGATTATGGATACTTCGGTACTGGATGGACATGAAACTATGATATTAAAATATTGACCACGTGGTCACTGTGATGTACAAAATGCATGATACTGCAAGATGAAGTAGTAAATGCTCTTGGCGAACTGATGAATACAAGTTCTCACTTCATCCAGGTCTTCATCAGGAGTGGCAGGAGTTCGGTCCATCCGAAACGAAGCCACTGAGGACGTCTCTGAGTCCATAGACTCCTCATCATAGCCAAAGAAGGTGTCGACTACAATGTGCCTCTGCAGGAAAGGACAGGTGAAAGATCCATTGATCTCACAAGCTTTGATGACAAACTTCCAGTGATAAATACTGTATATTTCACATTATCTCAGATCAAAATGTTGAATTCATCTTTAACTCAATTAAATTCAAGCCAAATGTTCAGCCTAGATACAACATTACTAACATAATTAACATTACTGGAGCAGATTTTGACTAAAACAGGGTAACATTTTTTGCTCGCAAATTGTATTCATATTACATAAATGACTCATGATAACATTATGTTGTCTCAGGGAATACAGTGTCACACATTCTGTTTACTGGTTTATGTCATCTTAACATCGGTCAGTTAATTTTGTAATAAATTAATAAATCTTCTACCTTAATCGGTCGTGAACTTCTTTTATGCCTCTTTTTCCTTAACAGTTTCTCTCGATCCTAGAAGAACAGATAAATGAAAAGAGAAAACAAAACGTGTTCACTTCTTTCAGAAAAAAGAAAATCAACAAAAATGTTCATTTGCACCCTCAGCTTACAGGAAAAAACTTACTCTTGTCAGTTCATCAATTATACTTTGTTGTTCCAGGACCTGAAGCTTGAGAAAGGCTATTTCCTGGTCATCATGGACTTGGTCCAGATCATTCAGAGACTTGAGCTTTTTCAGAGGAGGGTGGGAGCTGATCTTCTCTTTCTGCAAAAAAAGAGGTCAAATCCATTAGTTTTTAAATATTTACAAGTTGACTCTTCTCTGTTCAGCTGCTATTGAATTTAAATATATTAGGCATTCCCACACACCATTTCCACGTTCTCCTTGGCCATGCTCTTGAGTTTCTCCTCGAGCTTCTGGATAGTCTGGGTCAGATCGTCGTTCCTCTTGTTTAGTAGTTTGTTCTTGTCCAGCAATGGCTTGCACTGTTTCTCTGACTCTCTGACTCGCTTCAGCTGATGATAAAGGAGAGGAAGGAAGCGGGATACATTAAATGACTGACAGTCTTATGACGTGTTTATCACAGGGATCAAAACAAATGATATGGCTATACCAATTCGTTTCTCTCATCCACAAGCAGTGAGTTGCGGTCTTCTAATTTCCGTATAGTTGAGTTGAGTTCAGCCATTCGCCTTTGGTTTCTTCTCAGATCCTTACAAGCACACACACACAACAACAAAATAAAACAATAGTTTATAATTACCCCATAACTACAAAATACAGGTTACAGCAAACCAACATAATATAAGATTTATCATGGTGTAATGTGGAAATTTTTTAATTAAATTTTTTTCATTTTCATGATTTTATTGTCAGCAAAGACTACTGCTATTAGAAATTTTGGGATTATTGTTAAAGTTTATGAAAATATTTTTTAGTTTGCTCAAATATAATTTTCAAGTTGATGTAAGACTTAAAGTGTATTATGGGGCAGTCAGGTTGTTTCAGTTTAAGTACAGAACAAAACAGCTCTTCCTCTGCTAAACCATGCTCGCCTATTGGTACTTCATCTACCAAGTGGAATAAAAGGCTTTGTACAGCAAAGAAGAAAACAATACGGCGTTCAAGAGGTGGAATTTCATTGTGATAGGCATGCAACTACCCAAAGCTCTTCCTTTCTACTTACTGGGCTGCCACAGTGCTCGGCCCCATCCCCCGCTCTTCCAGGAATCTCTCTTTTGGGGCTTCCCAGGCCACACTCGGCCTCCTTCACCAGGAAGAGCTGTTCGTCTAAAGCATCCTTCTGGAGTTGTAGCTTCTGTAAGAAACCTGTTGCTGACTCCAGTTCCTTCTCCAAAGAAAAGATGCTGCGGTCTTTAGCTTTGATTTCGTCTACCTGTAGTGAAAAAAGAAACAACAGAAGGGACTTCAGTGATGCACCATAAAAGTGCAATTGAAACTACAATAGATGTCTACGCAAGACATGCACATTTTTTTTCCAATAATAATAATAATAATTATCCAGTTGAAAACAGTTTTGTTTTCTACTGATTTCAACTATGCACTCTACTTCAGTGACTGAGAGGAAATAATGTTGAAGAGGGTAAATCTGGCATTACAGTAGCTCTGTTGCAGACAACCCTTCATAATGGTGAGAGAATTGTGATGGAATCTTTGGTTGTCAGTGCAAAACGGAGGTCATGGATTGCAGTATTACATGTCCACCGATGACCAAGTTTTGGCCAAAGTCAGCTTGTGTCAGAAATCTCAAACTCTCACAATTACTGCTGAAATGTCACTTTAAAAATGTCTCACATAGTTTACATGTAACAGAAACATAGTATAACAGCTTAAAAAAAAAAAGAAAAGCACTCATCCCATTGTGCTTCACCCTCTTCCATGTCACACCACCCTTACAAGTTCAAAAGTAAACCTTACTACTATTTTGGACATAAATATTAAAGTCAGCTGATATGTATTTAGTGGCGGTGATTGTGCATACCAGTCTGCGGATGTCCCTCTCACAGTCCCATTTGATTTTGGAGATCTCTTCCTGGTGCTGTTGGTGCTCCACCCTCAAGTCACCAGCCTTCATCTTGTCAGCTTGGATCATGTTGCTGAGAGCCTCGTCGGTCTGCTTCTTGGCAGCCTTTAGCTCCATTATCTCCTGCAGGAGCTTCACTCGTTCCTGGTCAAAAAACCGACGTGCGTCTTCTTTGGCTTCAAGGGTCAGTGCTGTCCGCACCTGAAAGGGGCAGCAGGAGGAGGAGGGGGTGAAAGAGAGAACGATTAAAGGCAAAGTGTTAATGTGGCTTTCTGCTGTTACAACAGAATATGTAGGGGAGGGTTCTTTCTTGTTCCAGATCAGGTAGGAAGAGGAAAAATGCAGTTCTGTTCTCTTAAACTTAAGTCTAGCTTCACCTCACCTTCTCCCCGCTGCCATCGCGCATGGCACTCAGTGCAGCCTTGAGCCTCTGGTTCTCCTGATCTTTGATCTTGGCATGGCGGGCCAGCTCCTGCTCATGCTGCCGTGTCAGGTTTTCCCTGAGAGCCTGGAGCTCCTTTTGCTTTTCCTCGTGCCACTTAGCCCGCTGCTCTGTTAACATGGCTGTGTGACGATGCTGCTCTTGCTCTCGAATGCGCTTCACCTCCTGCACCTTGTCACGCTCCAGCTTGCTCACCTTAATGAAGAGCAATAGAGGAATTAGGCTATTTGACACACTTATGACTAAACCCCAAACAGCCACGTCACATAGTCAGTTGAAAAAAATTGCCTCAGGTACTTCCATGGACATCTTGCCAGTATAGGTCCTGTATCTGCAATGTCAATATTTAATCAGTATGAAATCTGGGTGGAGATTTAAACTATTCCCCCAAATATGTCAGTAATCATATAACAATCAATGGCAAATTTTGATATGATCTGACACACATTTAAGTGGCATTGCAACTTTTCCTCAAGGTCAACTGTTGCATTCACCATCTCTCTCTCTCTCTCTCTCTCTCTCTCTCTCACACACACACGCACACACATACGTTCATTGGGTGTCCGCATGCCGCATTCTGTACCTCTTCTCTTAGCCTCTCAAGCAGAGAATTTATGTACTATTTTGCTTTGATACCAGAGGAAGCAGTATCAAGTGTGGCTATTTCATATGTAGCAGCTCCTTAATATGTCGATTTTCATTGACTTTTACCTGAGACATCCCTTACAACAATGCATTAGCAATGGCAAACTAATTGATGTAATGGAAGCTTTATAAGTGAGCTTAAATGATCATGGTGCTCATTTAGCATGGTGCTAAGTAGTTAGCATGAATTTTTATGAACTACACCCCCCACAGTGGTTTGCTGCATTATGATAGCATACCTTGCATTTTTCTTGGTGTAGCTCTATTTGAATGTCAGTCAGCTTTGACCTGAGATCTTCATTGGCTGCCTGCAGGGCAGAGATGAGCGCTTCAGGCTTCTCACCCTTTGTACGCCCTTTCTTGGCCATTTTGTCAAATATTAGACAAGCTCTTCCGATGCTTTCATTGAGACTTCACAGAAACTTTCCTAACAGTTCCCAAGGTTTCCAGTTCCTCTTCTTCCTCATTCTCCCAGAAGACAAAAGAGCTTGGGGTGGAGGAGAGAAAGAGAGACAGATGGAGACATATTATAGACTGCAGAAGCAATAAAATTACATGTGCATAAGCTCTATGTTTTAAAATATGGCAGTTGAACCTTGTAGAACTCAAACTGATCAACTGGAGGTGAACAGATGAAGAGGCAGAAGAACAATTGTGTGTAAATGTGTAAAACATGACACATTAAGACTTGGACGGCCATCAATACTGGGGGAGTGACATAATGGGGGAGTGACATGATGATTAAGAGCATAGGGAACTGAAGATGATTGAGAGTACAGAAGATCACTGTTGTCATCATGTCGATCTTCACATATTATGATGTTTTCACCTTGTGTAGTGCTACAAAATACACCAAATTTCCAGTTTAGCAGGTATACCTGCAACCTGCAGGGAATCCAAGTAACGCCTCTTCATTCACATACTGCCAACAGACAATGGCTTTGTTACTATAAATTGTATTATTATTATTATTGTTATTATACAATATTTTATTGTGCATATTACACCTATTACATTACTTTATGCTTCATTAAGCTCCATTAATTAAACTCATATAACAACTCACCAAATTCATTGAACACACAGGGATACTATCATGAGGAACAGTTATATTATCCTTAGCCAGTCTAATGTAATGCTGAGTATGAGCTTCAAGAAGGCAAAGTGCCTTACAGCAGAATGGAAATGCCTTCAATGGAGGGGGGGNGGGGGGGGGGGGAAGAGAGAGAGAGAGATCTTGCACAGCTTACTGTATTGTCTACTTGCTGATGGGTTTTCTTACTGTAAACTTATAATGTACCCACAACACTACAAGTGCATGTGTACATGCATACACATAATCTTAATGCAGTCAGGTAGTTGGTTCTTGATAATCCAAGCAGCGATGACATAACATCGATTAAAAGATTTCGAGATGCAGAATAGATGCAAACACAATCCACTACTGTACGTTAAATGTTGTTTCCGTCCCCATGTTACACTGAAGAATGAGCAGACTGATTGACAATATGAATTCCTATTTATATAATGCACAAATAACACTAATACTGAGCTCTTATATGAGCTCTTTATGAGCTATATACGAGCTGTTGATGAACATTAGATATTTTGCAGTGGAAACATAACTTTTCGTCTGTGACCACGTTGCTTAGTGAGTATTTTCTCATGTCCATTTCATTTTCACACAGAAATAAAATCCATTATAAATAATACAAACCAAAAATCATGAGAAATATCCAGAAAGACTTTTTAAACAACAACAACAAAAAAAAAACTTCAAAACCCACATGAATATACTTATATATAATAAGTCCAAATGATCCTAAAACTTGACAAATTCCAAATAAATCCTTATTGGCCATAATTTGTTAATGAACTCCATTCTAACCTTATATGATTTCCTCAAAACAGAAAATACATTTTTATAATGCTTCAACTTTCTTTAAAATTGAAAATACATCTAAGCTGCAATTTTAAAAGACATCAAAATGCTTACAGGAAAGCTGTATGGAGGAAAACTGTGACCATATGGTGTGTTATGCACAGTGGGACTGTTGCACGGTACAGAACCACCCTCCCCCCCACCACACACACACACACACACACAAAACAACACACAAATATACAAACAGACAGACACAGACACAGTCTCACTTTTATGAATCCAAATTAACCCACGCAGTGCTGTGGCCTAGGCGTAGGAGGGCAGCATGTAAGTGTTTGATAAGAAAAGCTAATTAGGAAGCAAAGGAAATGAGAAATTAATCTTCCAGGAAACTAATCTGGGTTAAAGAATTAAAAAAATAATCCCACCTTTCTCAAGATAATGGTAACACGCAACCAAATTGGATTATTTAACACAAAGTGCATGTTCATAACATCATCAGTCGGCTTGCATTTAAATAATCTTAGCTTGTTCCAATGTGACACATACTGTTGCATAACACACACTATTTTATGATGGCAGGGGTGTTGGATCCATGTCATCCCAGTCTGCGCATATGGAAAATGATCTAAATATTTAATGTTTGAACACACAGTTACAGCAGCTGAGGCTCTCTACTAGACTGTTTAGCCAATAACTGCCAATAACGAGAGCTGTTTTTATGAATTCACAAGAAATTTCAAAAGTTTGGAAGGAAGTCAGAGAAATTGATTTTGAAAATGCTATTTATTCCTCTAAAAAATTAAGTTCATGGAGGGTTCAAGTTGAGTAGATCACACACACACATGACATTGCTGCCCTTTGAATTGTCATTGTATTGATTGTAGAATAATATTTCACTAAATGTCACATTCATTTACTTAGTGCTCAGTAGAACACAATTATGCAGGGCAAAGGCATCCATGGGTGTGAGTAACTTTATGGTGATAAAAAGAGCACACTCAGACCAAGTGTTTGCAGGAGGAAAAGGTTAATACAAAATATTTGTCAGCGATGATTTAAAAAAGATAGCAATCACAGTTTCTGCATAATTAATCAAAAGACAAACAAGCACTACTTAGAAGAAAGAGAGAGTAAGGATACACGGCCCAATTCCTATCTATGCGTGTCTGTGTGTGTGTTTGTTGCATCAATCTCAACGTGAGTGTATGCCACAGTAAATACTACTGCATTAAGCACACTGACACTCTGACCCAGTTTTGACTCCACAGATATTAAATTTGGGTTTTCCTCTTGGATTTTTTAGTCTACCAGGATGCATATTTTCTCTCACTGGCTGAATCAAGCATAACGTGCACTATAGGAGGATAAAAAAATAATACAGAGTAAGAGCTTATTACAATTGCCTGTTCACTTATGGAGCAGATCCCAGAGCTCGACTAGACAGATCCCTCAGTGATAAGAAATCCATGTTTGTCACTGCTCAGACTGACTGGCACTGTTGTCTTAACATAAGATGCTCTTCTCGTATTTGAAAAAAAGAGATTTCTGGACTAATCCATATTATGCAATCAACTAGACAAAGCTGGTCACACTAATGCTAGCTCTGCCCGCATGTCAAGGAGCAAATAAGTTTAATCAGTCGGGGATACAGCTGTGACGTTACCCAGTCCAACATGTTGGTACGTCTGCTGGCGTGACTGCTCTCTTACATGCTTTTGAATTATCTTTGTCTGCCTCTAGTTCAGACCAAAAATTCCCTCTAATCCACCAGTCTGAGGTCAAAACATCAACTCAGTGGATGAACAGAGCTCTGGTGTTTTCTAATTCTTCAGAAAAGTGCTTGAAATTAATTACAGTAAATGGTTATGTAAGATATTTTTAAAAGTCAGCAACAATTAACAAACCACTGTGTTTATCAATGTGTCCCACTCAGCAAGTCTTATGGATGTTTGTGCTTAATTCACCAACATGACTGTCCAATCCAAACTTCTTTGTTCTGTTTTATTAATTTGCATAATATTTAGCATCTTATCCTTAATGAAATGTCACTTGGACATTTCTTGTGGTAAATGGAATGGAATGGACAAAAAGACACTCCAAGAGTGCATACTTCCGGCCAACAAAATCCCTACCTTTACCATTGATTTTATAGGCTTAAATTCTTCTGGATCCTGGCTCCTGAATGTGACCCGGATCACCTTCAAAATGTAATCAATTTTTCCTCTTGACATTATCCATCTGCCCCCCAAATTTCATCCAAATCAATCCATAATTTTTCAAGATATCCTGCATACATTCAGACAAACGCTGGTGATCACATAACCTCCTTGGCAGAGGTAAATATAAGCATATGATGATCTAATGCAACATGACTTAGTGAGATTTAGTTATATCCTGGACATAGGACATAATGAAAATACATTTTCAGCTCTGTTCAGTTGGGTTTGAGCAGCAGATCAGTGACTTGGAGACAGTTATCAGCTAATCTTGTGTCTACATCAGGCCTAGAATCTAATCAAAAATGATGAAAAATCTGTAGAGCATTGCCCGTTCAAGAAGAGGAAATCTCTCTCTGAGTTGCCGCTCCCAAAGTTCCTCCATTTTTTTTCCTAATATGAAAAAGTTTTTTTTTTTTTTTTTTNTTTTTTTTTTTTTTTTTTTGTTTTTTTGTTTTTTTTATAGTGATATTTAGCTATATAAACTGATTTGATTTCACTTGAGCATTATAAATATGATAGCTGGGACCAAAAGACAGAAATAATCATCAGTGCCACAAATCATATGGGAGGATTTTCCCAGCAGTATTATTGCAAACAATGATCTCTACACGAAAAGATAAATGACAATTTAAAGGACAAACCAACAAAAAGTGTCTTAATAAGGTGTTTGGCCACCATGAGCTACCAAAACAGCTTCAATGCACCTTGCTATAGATTGTACAAGTCTGTGGGACTCTTGGGGGCATGGGGGGTAGAACACCTTATCTTTTAAAAGATAATCCCTCATGAGTCCAAAATCTCCCATAAGTGTTCAACAGGGTTGAGATCTGGTAATGACAAAGACCACAGCATATGATTCGCATCATTTCCATACTCTTGAAATAATTCTATGATGTCAATCATTTGCTATGGCCACCAGATCTCAACCCAACTTAACACTTACAAGACCAATACTGTTCATTCCTTAAATTTGTTCCCCACTCACTTGAAATTGATTTTCAGAATTCTATTATACTCCTTTTATGTTTGCTCCTCTTGACATTGCTGCATTTAGTTCCACTGGTGTCAGCTATTGAATGACCTTTTGCAGATTATTATCTACTGAGCAGTCACTAGTCTAGATCTGAGCTGACCCCGAAACAATCCTGTAACAAATGCCTTACTAGCAGGGTGATGGGAGGAAAATTAGGCCAGTGTAACAGCCTGGGGCAGATGCAGGCAACAGACACTGGAGGCCCAATACCAGGCCAGCATAAACTACTAACCTCCTGCATCATCATCACTGCCGCATCCATAAACACTTTGAAAATACGTCCAATAATGAGTGATGTGCTGCCATTGCTAGATAAACATACTGCAAGCCATATGCGTAATTGCGCGGAGCTGTAGGTGCCACTGCACATCTGGCTTTACCTGCAGGCACATGCATCCGGCAGCTGGAAGCTTCACAGCACAAGAAGTCACCAGAAAGACAACCAGACATGATACAGATACGACACGTGTGGATTCGTGCACACAAGCAGCAAATCTCCCCGTCATCTCCGAAGGGCTCGCTGGTGTAGGCCAAGACGTGATCTGCCATCTCCAAGAGGCTAAAGCTACACATCCGTATGAGACACATTAACTGTTTACACGCTTATTACACGATAACGGCTTTTCTTGTTACAGTGTTGCCGTCCTCCGCTGTTGGGTTATAGTAGCAAGCTATATGAAAAAAAACAAAAAAAAACAAAACGTTTTCATCGTTCGATGCTGCAGATGATGAATCTCACACAGACCAGGCCCGCTAGTACCACGAAGACCCAGTAAAGACGATGTTAAATCCAGAAACGAAAAAGCATTTGCTCTGTCTTACCTGGTAATCGATTCCCATCATGTATGGGGTGCTAATCTGTGGAAACCGTGTTCATGGCATGCTCTTTTTTGGAAAAATTTCCCCCTCCGCCGCCAAGATCGCAGCATCAGCAGCAGCCAGTACAATGAAGCATAGATGGCCGGTGGTGATGATGCTGGAGCCCCGCCCTCCGCTCCATGCAGCCACAATGAGCTCACTGGTTTCCAGCACAGCCGGATCCAGTGCGCCGCAGTCTACCAGCACGTTACATATCTTAAATGCAGAATAACATGACTTTTTTTTTTTTTTTTTTTNTTTTTTTTTTTTTTTTTTGATGATCAATCTGTCAACTTTCAGGAAACTGGGGTTTGGACATACCAAATACCATAGTACCTATTTGGATGCATTATCATAGATTAAGGCTTTTTTTCTGTTTTATTTCTGTTGCCTATATTTTGTCTGGTAATATGTTTTGCAAGTGTCCCATCGTCTCATACTGCATGCTGCCGTTTGTTAATGATCAGTAAACGCCTGCATTGTATATTTCATTTTGGAGTTCCGGAAGAACTTCAGTCCTTTAGTTGAAGGGGATTACAAATCAAACTTAAATTGTCATGAGGTTCAGGGCCACATGAAAAAAAGGGAAGCATTCCGAGATTAAAGTCAGAATTTTGAGATTAAAGTTCAAATTCTGAGAAAAATTCTGATTGACTTTGTCAGAATTCTGACTGTTTTCTCTCAGAACTCTTTATTTTTCATGTGGCTCTAATCCTCTTTCATACTATTCAACATGTACAAACAGCTAATAAAGTGTTGGGCTTTTGTAGTCGCACATGTTATGAGTGTTTTTTTTTTTAATTATAGTGAGATCTAGTCTCTGTCTACAATCACATACAGTATATCGTATACATATATTTATGTATGATGTTAACATGTTGTACAGTGCCCGCTTGACCAATAAGCAGAGCCTTCCATTAAACTAGCTGGATTCCCCCCCTTCTCTCTCTCTCTCTCTCTCTCTCTCTCTCTCTAAGGCATACTCCGGCACATGAAAATCACAAGCTATTCCGATCCTATTTGCCACATATTCCAAGTGTCATGTGGTTTTAGAGGTCATGCCTGTAGTCCATACCAAGGGAGAAGTGGTTTGATGTTTGATATTCGACAGATATTCGGATTCACACTCTCTACAGTCAGCAGCGTCTGTTCACTCAGGTTCACCCCGTCGAAGCAGTTGGAGGACGGGCAGCTACTTCCTCACACCTTCGGGAGCCGGTTTAGNCACCCCGTCGAAGCAGTTGGAGGACGGGCAGCTACTTCCTCACACCTTCGGGAGCCGGTTTAGGGACCGTCACTCAATTACTGACAACATTTTAAAAAAATCTTTTTCCCCATACCACCATGGAACTTGTCCATCTTATTGAAAAATTAAAAAAAAAATATTAAAACAGTCTCGTGTAGCGCACTCATTTTAATTGTCAATGTGGAATTCACTGATTTTATATATATTTTTTTAAACCTGGAGAGATGGGATTTTTTCAATAGCTTCCTGTGACCAGTCTGACTCCAGATGTATCCCAATTTGTAGTGCTAATGCAGGCACATAACACACACGTCTTATAATTCAGTTATAGCTCTCCTTTGATTTTATATGAATATTTTTCTTTAAAAATCAAGATTTGTTTTCAATAGCTTCCAGGTCATGGAAGCACCAGCTGACTCCAAATGTATCCCAATTTGTAGTACTATTGCAGGCACATAACACACACCTCTTACAATTCAATTAATCAATTTAGGCCACACCTTCACTTGAAAATTATTAAATCCAATAGGCATTCAAGTTTAGCAAAACAACATGAAAACTAAAATATGGTTTTGTTTTGGAAAATGGACCCACGTGTGGGTGAGTCGTATTTATTGGACTCAAACATGCAAAATTACTGGTTGGTCCTTTAATCGCTCGGCCAATGACGTGAAGTTATTCAATCAAAACTAAAGCCTTACCTGGATGACAATAAATAAAACCACCTAAAACAGCAAACAGACACAACATTAAAGCACATTAATGAAATACACTGTTTATTGACTTGCTTGTTTGCCATCTTGTAGAAAGAATGCAGTGTAACAACAGTGTAATAATTTAAACACTATATAAATAAAAATGTAATGGACATGATAGGGTTGAAAATGTTTTTTTCACAATATTCCCTAAAAAAAAAAAGACTTTATCCTGAGACTGGTTTCCATTTTTCATTAAATACAAATTATTTTTGACCTAATGTAATGAAATGTGTCATCCTTTCATTTTTTGAGATCAGATATTTGGACCCAGAAACATAATACAGCAAATTGTAAAAATATTATAAAATTGTAATGTTTAGGTTCAGTGGTGGGTAGTGGGATCAAGAAATGAGTGAACTAATGCTGCTTTCCAGACAAGATGGAACTCAAAATTTTCCAAAATCTTTCTCCTACTTGAAAAAAAATGTGTCAGAACAGCATTTGAAGTCAGAGCTCCAACTTTAGCTGCTCTGACATCATGCGACATGGCGTGATGTCAGAGCAGCCCATGGAAGCGAACTTTGCCCGTGGACGCGAACTTTGTGAATGGTAAATAATCAGCTAACAGCCAAATAAAGTAAATTTTCTTGCCTGAAATTAAAAGGACAATGAATACAGTAAAACTGGTTATATATGTAAACTGATATTGCTAGTTAGCTATTAGTGTATTGATAACTGTCTTCCATTGGTAAGTGGTAATAAATTTTAAATCAAGGTTGAAAACCCACCTCTATTCATTATTTTACGGCCTACCTTAGATTATTACTTTTTCAAGCATCCTTTTAACTTTGCTCTTTTAATGTTCTTGTTTTTACTGTAACTTTGCTTTGATGATCTTTTTAATGTCCCTACTTTTTACCTTTACTGTAAAGTGTATTGGGACCATGATGCATGGTGATTTTGCACTTTAAATAAATTGATTGATTGATTTGTACTTGTGCATATGACTATAAAAAGGATTTACCATTTACCAAATATTTAATAGCCACTGCAACTGCATGCACTCAGTGAGCAGAGGCAGTGTCATACAATCCAACCGAACAATCCTATAATAAATACTCACTTTATGAAAGTATTTACGACTGGCTATTTATTTTATAATATTTATTGGCATTCATGTGTTTTGTTTACATTTGGAGTCATGGGTGCTGGAACACTTGGAGGTCGGAAGCCAGAGTTATCAACTGGGAAATTCCAACATCCAACTTTGACTGGAACGCAGTATTAGATGTGCAAAAAAAAAAAACATCCTCCTAAAACCATCTGTCAATCATTTTAATGTGACTGAGTATTTTGTTGTTGCTTTTATTTCTTGTGAGGCGACCTCGGGTGTCTTCAATGGTGCTTTCAAAAACAAAATGTATTATTATTAATCGTGGAAAATTTGAGGCAGACTATGCTTGCATATGTAATGTCGCAGGAATTAAGGCACTACGGACTGCTGTGTGTGTGTGTGTGTGTGTTCCACGGGTATGAAACAAATTTCAGTCCACTTCTGTCAGGCCGCAGGGTCTCTTGAACTCTTGACCTCGCTCATGAATCCACTTGTTTGACACTGAAAAAAACAGAGACATTATATAAGTACTAAAATAGTTAAGTTAGTAAATAATGAGCCTAATAATGAGTATAGGGTGCGTGGAAAATATTTTGGAAAACCCACTATAAACCTTCCACCACCACAAAATTCCATCAGTGAGTTCAGTAAAAGCTTCAGGTCAGAGTCCAGTGTGTGTATTTGTGCTTCATATTGTGGCTAAAATATATGATTTTGCTCAATAATAAGATCATGCGTATTTATCAGTATTGATCCCTTACATTTAGGAATGAAATACAGTTGTTTTATTATGCCTGAACAGTTTGAGCAGTTGTGCAATGAAACTTAAAACTGTAGAAAATACACACATTTCAGTAAATTGCAATTTAAAGTGAAAGTGTGTTTTGAAGCAGACAGGTGTTTGCAGTTGTTGTGCCTGATTAGACTTTTCTTCAGGGTGAAACTGGGAGGAGCTTTGCTGAGACTTTGCTGTCAATCAGGAGTCTGCACACACTTGTGCACTTCAGAAAAGATGTCTACTCAGCCAAATAGACAGAAGTGACAACAGAGAGAGAAAATGGTGTTCTCTTGCCAAGGCTAGGAATCCTGACACGGACATCACATTAACCAGAATTTTGCCTCATGTGGAGGTCAGAGATAAAGGAATTGGACGTTATGTTACTGGATGCTCTTTGTATAGTCTATGAATGCATTATAATGCTATTGATTGTGCTGACATTCAATTGTATCAGAATTTTGACTCACCCCATTTACTTCCTATTAAGACAGGACAAGCTGCATGTCTGGTCCTGTAGTCTCCCTCCCCGCTCTTGAACAGATTATACCAGAACACTGCTGTCCCCTATGGAGAGACGAAACAAATACACACGTGAGGGAAACACCTGCTGTGTCCAATATGGCAGCTTTACGAAGATCCAAGCTGTAAAATATAGCTAAATTTCAATACAACAGTGCTCAGAAAAATCTTTCTCTTACAAAAAATAAAAATAAAAATTCTTTGATCAGTTAACAATGTCAAATAATTATTGTCTTTGGCAAATTGCCAAGTAAAGCAGGATAATGAATCTTCAATTAAACAACCCTGTGTTATTTTTGTAAGAACAACTCATTTCCTGTGATTTAAACTTTACACTGGCACTGTTAGATTTAGAGGTGTGCTTCCCATTGGAGACCCTCATACTCTAAATAAATGCACTCATAATACTGCAGTAAAACATCAATCAAAGTTAAAAGGACCATATGTCATGCATACATATATACATACCATATATCATGCACGTTTGGGCCCAATATATACAATCCACATAAGTTACATTATAGACAACCATTTCCCCAAATATATTACTTTAGCGGTAAATTTTAGAATTTTTTTTTTACCTACCAGGCTGTCATTGGTTTCAGTTCATTCCAGTATGCTATTAAAATCAACTTGTAGAGATTTCAAATGCACCTGAGATACATAATCAGTGAACACTTAAGTTTTTTTTTTTAATCAAAATAACTTTATGTAACCGATCTGACAAGGAGTTGCACAGAAGACAACATAAGTCTCTGCCAGGGAATACAGTCCCAGGAAAAGACTGAGAAATTTAACTGACTGTTAAAATTACCATCCCCTCCACAATCATGCACGTGTTAGCAGACAAAACATTCAATTTTAAGGTGATCTGATTTTGAAAGATTAAGGAATTTGACAAAAAAAAAAAAAAANAAAAAAAAAAAAAAAAACAGAAAAACTAAAATACTGTTTAATGTTTTGGAAACTGATTGCCAGTAACATAACATGTATGCAGGTTGTATATAACGGACTCAAACATGCATGATTACTGGTATGGTCCTTTAATGCAATTATTAAAATCACCTTTCTGGGCCAAATTGTTGCTCCAAAGTCGGGGAAGACTGTTGCACCCCCTGCTTCAACATCACTCATCTGCCAAAGAGAAGAGTGGACAAACTCGCTTACATAATTAAAGAAAATATTTTTAAAAATTCTTGTTGAGTGCTGGATGATTAAAATAATACCTGTAAAAGGAAATTTAAGCCAAAGTCACAAAACTGTAATCGTACATCAAAAGCCTCTATACTGAAAGAAATAAGCAATAGGTAACACATCCTTAGTGAAGAAGTTGTCAGGAAGTTGTTGTGTGCACTGCAATGAGGGTGGAAATGCTGTTCCTCATTGGTCCATCAGTACCACGTTCTATCTGATCACTCTGATTAATTAGAAACTTAAATTATATCATGATGTTACTAAGGTATCTTGATCAGTATGAAACGTCGCTGTTTTTTAGCGATGTTGTACACTGTTTTTTAGTACACATAAACATTTGTCTGAAGAGACGTGAGCAGCCTGCAGTCAAAAATACATTTACAATTTTCTCTGGATCAAAAATACAATGTTTTCCAATGTTTTCTACAATAAACTCATGTCAGTTAAGTTTTCTATATTATTGTTTGTATTCTCTTTGCTTTATCAAATTCTTATAGTATCTGATGCCATAACCAAATTTCCATGATCATGGCAGCTTCATCATATAGCATATCTTGCTTTTAATTGCAAATTAACTATAAATTTAAAACTAAGCACGGACTCACATATTTCAAGTTATTTTTCTTTCTGCTGAGACGATATCTTCTTCTCTTTTAAATAAAGTTTTACAGTTTTGTACAGCTCAATGTTATCAGGTGTCAGAGTGGGTTCTGTATCAGCTTGTTATGGGGAAGGCCAACAAAACTCTCAACCAACATGTACTAGAACTGATTGACAGAATTTGTGTCTAAGAAGTTTCTTTGTCATCCAGGAGATGGGATTTCTTTCATGTATCATGCCTTACATGTTCTCCATCAAATCTGTAACAAGACATCTGTAAAGGTTCAAATGAAGATGGAGCCTCCTCCTGTAAAGGTTCAAATGAAGATGAAGCCTCCTCCTGGATTAGTGGCATAATGTCTTTAAGGTGACACAGCAAGTCCAGTGTCTTTGACTGTTTCTTAAATTTGTATTCCACAGCCTCTTACCCTATAACATCAAGTAATACTCAGATTCTAACACAGGACTCTACATTGCTACATGGAAAGCAGTTGGTAAAGTCAATCAATCCAAGTCCAAGTTTGAACCAGAGCTTGTCCATTTGCCCAAGAAGCTTAAATAGCAGAATGACAGAGCCTAGGTTCAGGAGAATGCCGTTATGGCATTACGGCGACTGGATGCACGTACTTACGTAGTTCAAAAAAGTGGCCACACGATTTCCAGTGCCTAATCTTTTGAAAGCATCAGGTTCATCTTTCTACAAAGATAAAATTTAAGAGTAAAAAAACACGATGAAGACATATCACACAGACACAGTACTTACGTAGTTTAGGAAGGTAGCAAGTCTATTTCCATCGACCTTGAGGTTGCTGTCAAAAGGACGCTGCAACAGATGTTTATAACATTTAACCCACAAAAAAAGACTCATCTGGGAGCCCGCCACTAAGGGCACTATAAACAATTAACTACATTAAAATATGACAGAAATATTGCTGTTTCACAATGGAATAAAATTTATGATTGAGTTCACATTAAAGTATCTGCTCAAAAAGTGTATTTATAAGCACATAAAGTGCATGAGCACATGACTACTACATGTATAATCTGTTAAAGTACAAAATGTTTTACTCATCAAGCCAATTGTGTTTTTGAGGAATTTTCACATAAGACATGAAATATAAATCATCTGCATTAGTTTGTACATCGCAAGGCAAGAAGTTTTTTAAGTGACCTGGTGTATTGTATTATATTCTCATATAATACAATCAATCACGTTGTCGTAAAACACCAAGCAGCCGCATAGTTAGACACAGGACACACACAACTGGAAATCACAAGAAATTCAAAGAAGCTTACCAGATATAACAGACAACAGAGAACATTTCTCATAACACTTAAGCATCAGAATCAGGATATCATACAAGGAAACTATAGGAAGGCAGGAAGCATGCCAACTCCAACAAATGAACATTAATTCATATCCACTAACTTACCCGAGAAAAGTCATAATGTGGCTCGTACTGTCCTCCAACTCCATAATTAGCCACCTGGTCAGCATCAGACAGAGGTTTTTTACATATACAGTTTATGTGTTTATACAGTTTATGTGTGTTTTTATATATATACAATGCCCTCCACTAATATTGGATTTTTGTTGTTGTTGATCCCAGCTTAAGAATTGCAGACGACAGCTGAATCTTGGGGTGAGAAAGTCTCCAAAACTACGATCAGATGCCACCAACTGCACATAACCACAAGTTGTTTGAAAAGGTTGCAAGGGGTGCCAATATTAGTGGAGAGCACTGAATATTTTCTTAGAAATAAGGCAAACAACTATATTTTCAAATAGTGGCGGCTACAATGTTGTTTATATACACATATATCAACTAGCTCCTGAGAGCTCCAGAAGATGTTACTTATTAAAATCTAACACGTAGAATTCAAGAATGGATATCAATTTGATTTATAAAAGTCAATCAGATTTGGATCCATACTGTATGTCTCAGAAATAATGCTGCACTGTTATTATGCATGTAACTCTGTCGTGTAAATGAGAGTACCTGTAGTAACTCTGCCGTCTCTACACTCAGGCCTGTGATGTCTTCTATTCTCTGGTTGACTCTGTCTACAACAGGGTCATCCTCTGCTCCAAGCCATGCACTGGAGAAACACACATGTAAATATCACACAAACACTTTTACATTTTTTTCAATCAAACTTTTCAAAATTAACTGATCATTGACCTGATAAAATAAAACACCTTCAAACAATTCAAGGCGAAGAGCTTGGCTAGAGCTGTAGCAAGAGCTTTGTGGTCAGTATAATATATAATATAACAGTCCTATTTTCCACTACAGATCAAATTATACATTTAAATGAACAGACTTTGTCAGAACAATATATGGAAATGGTGTACAAATGATGAAAACCCAAAAGAACCCTTCAACTTAAGGGGTTACCTTTTTGATACTCTGTAGTTGGCTGTAGTCAGAACTCCTGTTTTGGGGTCACGGACAGTAGCTCTGGCAAGCTTAAAAGAAAGAATCACAAAGACATATGAAGATGAAGGTAATTCATTATTAACTCAGCCCAAGTGTACAACATTTATTATACTGACTCTCCCTTTTCATTATTTGATTTTCTCCAAGATAAACACACGTAACACACGTAAAAAAAAAAAAAAAAANTAAAAAAAAAAAAAAAAAGCTGTGAGACTTGGCAATACATTTTAAAGCTGATCAGCTTCCTTACATTATGCTATGTTTCAATATCCACTTATGATGCTGTTAGCATCAATACTACTGATCATTAATACAGGTAAATATTAGCCTTACAGAGAATTTGCAAGTTTTTGATTTGGTTTAAAAGTCACAAATTCAGATGGAAATTATTTCATTGCTTTATGTCTCACCCTGGGTTTAGCCAGCTCTTTAACCTTCTCAATCTCATCGGAGGACATGGTCTCCAGATAGCGTACGATGTGGGGACTGTCCCACTCATCTTCCTCCTTCATGGGCTTCAGCAAGAGACGAGGGTTCCTGTTACCATCGTGGTAGCGGCAGAATAGACGGCTACGCCTCTCCTCGGTCTGGTGAATATAACGGGTCAACAAGTAGCAATAAACCTTTTGTATCTTAACAATGATTATTTAGAGTGATGTGTACAATCATCCATCCATCCATCCATTATCCTCCGCTTATCCGGGTCCGGGTCGTGGTGGCAGTCATTATTTATAAAATGTCAAGTGACCTTTAAAAGAGTTAAAACCTATTCAGAATCGTGCTCATTGTTGTCACTGCTGCAGCTCATTAAAATACACAAATATACAAAATTTGCTTTGCAGAATGTTGGCATTTGAGATATGCAGCAAAATAAAGGATTTTGCATCCCAGCCCACATCTAACCATCACTGTGTCTTAAATTTGTCTTCATGTCTCACCATTTGGACCCCCTCTCCTCTGCACAAGGCCTCATAGGTCTCCCTCTCAGGAAGGTGATCTTTCGGTCTGGTGTACGTCCCCAGCTGGATAGGCTCCTCGGAGACAGGCTGGTAGTCCTCGTTTTGTTCAGTCAGCTTCTTGGACAGTAACTTCTCAAAGTAGCGCAGGTTTCCTCCTGCCCTCTGGTGGCTGGAGTCTGTAAATACAGAGAAAATGTGGTTATTGGCTCACTTATTAGTTAAACAAGACAAGACAACTTTATTTATATAGCACATTTCATACCCGAGGGAGACTCAATGTGCTTCACATAAAAACATGTTACAAGACATTTTCATATGCAGTAAAAACAGGATTTTTTTTTAAAAAAAGAATGCATTTAAGTTAAAGAATAAAAGAATAAAATAAAACATAATTGAATATTTAATAAAATAAAATAAAATAAAAATAATAAAATCAGTGTATTTTATCAAAGTGCAATTAATAAAGTCAAAGTGCTAGGTTTACAGTTTAGCAGAAAGCAACGGTGAATATAAACATTTTTAGTCTGGATTTAAAAGTAGTCAGTGTTGAGCAAGTCTCAAATCCTCTGGAAGTTTATTCCAGCTATTTGTTGCATTGTAGCTATATGCTGCTTCTCCATGTTTTGTTTTGACTCTAGGCAAAGTTAACAGACTGGTCCCAGATGACCTGAGGGGTCTAGAGGGTTAATATTGCAAAAGCATTTCAGTCATGTATTTTGGCCCTAAACCATTTAGTGATTTATAGAAGAGCAGCAGTAGTTTGAAATCAATTCTCTGACACACCAAGCCAATGTAGGGATTTGAGAACTGGTATAATGTATTCAGTTTTTTTAGTCTTTGTTAAAACTCTAGCAGCAGCATTCTGAACAAACTGTGCCTAAGAGCTTTTTTAGACCTGAAAAGAGACCATTACAATAGTCTAACCTACTAGTAATAAAGGCATGAACAACTTTTTCTAAGTCTTGTTTGGACATGAGTCCTCTAAATCTTGCTATGTTTTTACGGTAATAGTAGGCTGATTATGCTGACTTGATGCGGCTGTTAAAATTTAGATCTGAATCCATAATGACACCAAGGTTTCTGGCTTGATTTGTGGTTTTCAAAGACATGGAGTCAAGGTGTGAGCTAACTTTTAACCCTTCTTCTTTGGCACTGAAGATAGAGATATTTATAGATACAGTATAGGTATAGTATATATAGAGGAGAGAGGCAGAGAGGTATTTATAGTACAGCTATGGAGCTGAGATGTACTGAGTAAAAATGGTTGAAGTTAAAGTCAAACTAATTCACCTGCAATAGCTTTGTCCTTTTGTTTGCCACTATGATAAATGTAAAAGGATAAAACTCTTTTAGTTAATAAAAAATAATACAAAATCAAGATGAATCTTGCATTTAAATCTGTACTTTTTTTCCTCTGCTTTTTTAATTACTATAGGAAAAACGTTTATATATATATATATATATATGCTCATGAATGCAGCTACAGAGAGCTCCCAGTCCATAGCATCGCTCATGGGTTTTCGCTTTTGTTTGGCCTGTTTGAAGTAATACATGTGGATAATAGAAAAAGTACACCCCCTTGTGCTCTATAGAAGAAACGCACAAAGTTCTCGATGATTGGGGGAATTATACCAACATAGTTTCACCCAGTCATTTTCAAGAAGGAGCAGAGCTGCCTCTTGCACCACAATTACAGGAATCTCAGCAATAAAAACTGAATACCAACTCCCTAAGTATTGACTTTGTCAGGTTCAAAGCTTTGCAAATTACTTTCACGCCAAGGAGCCATACTGCTGAGACAGGGAGATAGCACACAACACAAATAACAGTAATTATTTTTTATTCTTTACTTAAGGTAAAGCCTGATGAGCATGTGTATTTCAGTCGTGCTTTAGGACACACTGATTTACTAACACAACTCCACTCATAAAGGCTGCCCAGAATGATGACAGCCTCCTACTGCTGGCACTTGGGAAACTCTACTGCACCAGTTGTGGGTTAAATCCATGAAGTACCACATTCAAGGCACTTCTAACAATACTGACGTGGGTGAGGGCAACTCTGTCCATTAAACTATAATCACTATAACTTTAAATTACAAATTGTACTAGTACTCTTGAGGCAAATAGAATAGAATAGAATAGAATAGAATAGAATAGAATAGAATAGCTTTATTGTCATTATACGTAACATATAATGAAATTACAGGTGCTTCTCCCTTAGTGCATAAGTATAAAGTATAAAAAGAGTAAAAACAACTTTGTACACATCTATTTAAATTATATTTACACAGCTGAAAAAATAAATATACTTATCAAAGTATATCAAAAGTGTATATCAAAGTATATCAAAAAAAGTGTAACAAGTATATTTATATATATAGAAATGCATTTGAAAGTCTGCTTTACCTCAGCCCATTTAACCTGACACGTAAACAAGGTCACCACAGCTCTGTAAAAGTGGCCTGCAGCTGTCAGCACAGCCTTGATGTTGAGACTAAAATAATGGTTAGGAACCACGGCCCCTTACTCTGGATGGACTACACCCTTGCTGCTATGGCAACCAATGCTGTCACAGCAGGTGAGGAGAATGTAGTGAAGCATTTCATCATTTAAGGGAATTTATGCCTTAATTCAATAGTTGACAGCAGAGATGAACAGCAGTTGCAAATGTATGTGTGTGTGTGTGTGAGAGAGAGAGAGAGAGAGAGAGAGAGATGGTTTGCCAACTTCCAGCACTGAACACCCGGAAATTGCAGCCATACGGTATGCATCCCAGGCCACCAGAACGCCCTGGATAAATACATGTTAAGATGCTATTTAAGGTTTAGACAGTTCAGAGCATGTTTCCCATAAACCCCACTAGTTCCAGTTTCAAGAAATAATAACATAGTACTTCTTGGCTCTCCTCTCCTTCTTTGATGACACTGTTGCAAGAAAGACAAAATCCCTTGACCAGCAAAGAGGGCATGTTAAAAAGCAGAAACTGAAAAATCAGCAGAAAACAAATACAGTTTGTGTTACCAATAGCCACCAGACGGCGTGTCAGCTCTATGGCTCGAGGCAAGTCTCCCATTTGGTAGACTGAGTAGCTGAGGTAGTCCAAAATGTCAGCTTTGGAGACCACAGCTTCCTCCCCAGCATCCAGCTGCCTCAGGGACTGCTGCATCCACAGCACTGCATGGTAGTAGTCTGCGTCGTTATAAGCCGTCTTTCCCATGTCAAAGCAGTCGTCCACTGTCAGTAAGACGTTGGAGTGTATACCTAGGACAAGATCCATGAAATACTGCTTGAGCATTTAAATTCTGACAATATGAGAGGTTGAGGAGGTTATTTGTTTGGGGGGGAAACTTTTTTTTTTTTTTGAACTTTTTATTTATTATTTTATATACATCATTGACTTGTGCACTCATTTCCAGCATGGTTTCATGGTACAATACACATGATGTCCGTATTAAACAGGTAAATTATTATTCACACTTAAACCATTGTATTAACATAAAGGAGCGTCCATTTTTTAATTTTTCTTATTTATCCATTCCATTCATCAGGAGGGAAAAGAGAGAGGGAAGTAAAGAGAGTTGATTAACATGTAAAATCAAGAATAAATGAAAAAAAATAAAATCAGAATAAATGAAAAGTTATTGTTATTAACATTAACATATCTTCAAGTAGATAGTTTAGAGTTTATATCAATAAATTCCTGTTTATTTCTGTAAGGTAGACCATTCTGATCGGCTTCTAAACTGAGAAACCAACTTGTCCTTTCATTTACAATCACTTCACAGAGATCCTTCTTTACCTGTCTTAAACAGCTCATGTCCTGTCAAACTGAAACACGTTCTGTAGAAACTCTATGCCCTGGCTTATATTTCACGCTAACTATGCATATGTGTACACAAGATGGTTGCCATGCGTATGCAGCGTTAGTGAAGCAGTTAAACAGTTTGTGCGCGTCATCTAGAATTAACACTATGCAAGTTGCAGTACCTACAAAAATTGCGAGGGCAATATTGAAAACTTCTGTCAAGTGACATCAGCAGCGCAGGGCTAAACTCGGAAACAAGTTTACTGAGACAAATTCTCTATTATTACTGTCACTGCGTTTACATGCACCTCAGTGAACAGGTTATGATCGGCGAATGGCCAATAAACTGATTACTGAAGTGTCATGCAAACATGTTACTCCGTTAATGAGAAATCCATTTACCCGACCTAGGTTTATGCGATTATAAAGAAATTATGAATTGCCATGTAAACGCTTAACTGGTTTATGGTTGGCGTATTGAGACTGCACATGCCTCGCAGGCCCCGCCGGCTTCTGTGGAACAACACACATATCAGCCGTAGTATATTCTGTGTATGAAGTAAGTAACACAAACTGATAAAAGCACTAGAAAAATAAAAAGACATAACCAAATCCATTGCTAATAGCAGCTAGCTACACACAGCTACGGTTTTGTTTACTTGTGATGTAGGGTCAAATGTAAAAGGTCAGATTGACGTCACTTCCTGATTTTGCACGTCTGTGATGACTTCCTTTCATAAACTGATACTTTACCTGATTACTCTTAACCCATGTAAACACCTTACACCGATTATTATAGTAACCCTTTTATTCCCAATAAATGGATTTCTCTGTGCATGTAAACACACTGAATGGGATTTGTTAAATGTCCTGATGTACCATCTCGTGTCGCTGCCACTGTTTTCTTTGCCATAACAAAAGCAGAACAATTACCTCCTCTGCTGTCGATGTAGTCATTTATACTGGTTGCTTGGTAAAATCGCAAGCAGTTTTGAGGCAAGTGAAGGTCTTCTGAGACAAATCAAGCTACGGCCCTCACGTCACCCCCTGGCGGATAAATCGTTTAACCCTCCAGATCGACATTAACTACAGAGGTGAGTATGTAAATAATTCTGCTCACCATGCATATGCGGGTGTAAATGTATGCATAGTGAAGTATAAACCAGGCCTAAAAAGAGCACCCACACTTACCTGGCAACTTGCCTTTAGAGAAACTCTCAGAATCCAGTTGGTACGTGTCTTGGAGACGCATTAGTGCCTTGGCTGCACCCTTCTCATCCTCCTCATCTGGGAAGTACTGTCTGTGTACGGACATGTTGGAGATGAACACTGCAGAGAGAGAAAGTGAGAAAAATTTAAGAGGAAATGTCAGGATGTCAGCGGAAAATATATTAGTAAATAATGATTCATCAAATAATTAAAATTAATAATGAATAAATTCCTAAATAATTTATAAACTATATTTGAAGCTGTTCTGTGGTATTCAGTTTGATCAGTAAAGTTCTCTGTCTTCCTTCCCCTCTCTCTCTCTCTGACTCAGCGCCACGTATGCAAAGCAGACACACATGCACACAACAATTACACATTCGCATCCATTTAAAATTTGCTACGAACAAGCAGGGACACTCAGAGTCTCAGTGAGACTTGTGCACACATGTACAAAATACCAAACATGGCTGGACCTAAGCCTGAACACGCACATCAGGTCTACACAATACACACATACGCATGCAAGCACGCACGCACACACACACACACACACACACACACACACATATACACACACACACAGAAAACATNACGCACGCACACACACACACACACACACACACACACACATATACACACACACACAGAAAACATGGTCAAAATATGCAGAGATGAGGAACAGCTGCATCTGAAATATAACAGCCTGTGTTCTCTCTCCATTAACGTCAGCGATACACACAGCCATCTTCCTCACCATCAGATGGGTTCTCGAGCACCAAGCTCTCCAGTTCAGACCACTCTGTGTTCAGCCTTTTCATTAGCTTGTAGGCATTGACAGGGTGAGCCAGGTAGCCCTCCGGGTCAGAGGTAGACATTCTGGTCAGGACATCCAGTTTGTTAGCCCAGCTAAAAGAACCAGAAACCAGAAAATGATGTGAAACAGGGCAGAGTAAAATAGAATAGCTTTATTGTCATTATACGTAACATATAACGAAATTACAGCAAATAGGAAATAGGAATAATGTCAATCAGATGCAACAGGAGGGATTCAAACTTAGAAAATCAGCCCTAGTCTATTGACATAACATCAAGTGGTCATTAATTACAGCTGAGTTGGGATTAATCCAAATTCAGAACACACCTTTTGACAGCAGCAAGCTTGGACTCTTCTGCTTTTATGTATTCCCTCAGAGATTGGACCAGCTCCTTTTCTGTATAGATCAGGTCTGTCATCTGGCCTACAGAAAGAGAGAGAGAGAGAGAGAGAGAGAGAGAAGATGAAATGTTGAGAGGCGCCANTCTGGCCTACAGAAAGAGAGAGAGAGAGAGAGAGAGAGAGAGAAGATGAAATGTTGAGAGGCGCCAACTTCTTTTGTAGTTCTTTCACAGGCCAAGTAAGTATAATACAATAAAATAGTAATAATATACAAATATAATAAAGTAGTAAGGAGTTTCACTTTGGATCTCAATGTCTGTTGACAGGTTCTCTGTTGTTGTTAGTGACAGCTGAATCCTGGAAAAGACAATGTGTGGGACAAGCTAACCTTATGCTATCTGCCCAGCTTAAAGTGGCCGGGAACCAAAAGAGTGACCAAAGAGCATTTGGCTATTGGACAAAACCACGCATAAAACTCAAATGACTACTGGACTTAGATTTTGCAGACAGGGAGACCCAGAAATCCAGTGGGATGTTCATGTGGCTCTGTTTCCACTGGATTTAGGAGTAACATTAGGAAAATGTCTCCTAGCATTGTAGCCTAGGGAGTTTTGGAGTCTTTCAGCTTGCCTTGTGGGTCAGAAATGAATCACTTAAAACATCCTGAATGAATAATGAAAGGTTTGAAACAAAGCACAATAGTAAGTGTTAATTGATAAGAAGTCTAATTGTGCTTATTAAAGGCATGAAACAAATAAAACATTTTTTTTTTTTTTTTTTTTTTACATCTTTTACTCTTACCCATTATGTGTTTATTGAGGAATAAGTACACACAAAAAAGTTAAATCTCACTGACCTGTTTTAGGATACTTTCTAATTTCCTAAAATAGGGTAGATTAAGGAATTTTATACCCTATTTGCCACATGAACTAAAAAAGGAGAATCACTATATGATTTTCTTTGATGACCTATAAAATGTATTTCTGGTCTGTCTCAGACATCGGCTTGAGATAAAATGGCTCTCAAGCCATAAACCTTAGATTGAAGCTGGATATTATGCAGCAAACCACAAGTGAAGCTTTTATCCTTAAACCTTTGAGGACAGATTTAGGATGTTACTGCTGCACAGCAAGAAAGTCCATGGAAACATGCACCCATGATGAATGGGCAGAGGCTGCCAGAAGAAGAACAATAATTCACTTTTATTGTTATTGTAAGCAAGAGGCATAACTGATCAGCCAGATGAGGTAAATCAATTTTAAGTGATTGCATCAGCTAACTGGTTACAGCCTGTGAACACGTTTTATATAAATTCATTATGTTGGTTCCACTTGTTGACATATTGGATGAAGGAGCTTTAGAAGAGTGGTTTTATTGCTGGAAATAGAGAACGTGTTTCTTAATCTGATCTGCACAAACCAGAAACTCAGTCATGCTGAATCTGTTTCAGCACTGTGCAAATAAACTACACATTTTAATTAATTAGATTAGTAGAAGAATTAGTGGAGCACATTTTGCCCCAATAAAGTTATTCAGAGCAGCTCAGTATAAACTAAAATTGGACATGCTTTCTTGAGTTAGGAAAGGTTAGCTACTTCCTCCCTTTAAAATCTCAACGTGGCCAAGAAAAGACATGTTTTCCTGTGCTCAAATCTCTTTTATGTTACATTCAGTTGATTATCTTATGCAGAATACTTTCTACAACAAATAGCAACAAATAGCTTCAGCTCCAAACGTATTTCCTTTGCCTTGTTAAGAAGTGCAAAAATCAAATCATTGCTGTTCTGATTCTGATTCAAGGGTACAAGACACAAAGCAGAACTACAGAAACCCAATATAACTGCTGCAATGTGACAAGTGATTTTCTGAGATTTTGTGGCCAAAGGTGCATCATTCACCTTTTTGCAGAAACAAATCTCTTCTTCTCATCCCCCTAATAGCAGGAGATCTGCACTGTACGACTCATTCATTTTAGCAAAGAAAACAGTCTGGAGCACCTCCACCACAAAACTTTCTCCCAGGAAACAAATGACAGAGTGAGAGCATCTAACAAAAATACAGCACATAAAATCAAGTTTCTCAAGCTTATGAGGAGAAATGACATTTATTTGGAGAACTGTTGCTAGTCTTTGTGCCTACCTATGGAGGTGAAGATATCAGCCTGTGTGGTCCAGCAGCAGCAAAGCAGAGCCCAGCAGACGAAAGACAGGAGCTTCTTCATTGTGACTCTCCTGCAATTACAACCACAATATCATCATGTCATGACAGATTTGGACAATTTTGGCAAATTCCCTTGCTACAAAACATACTTCTACCCAGGGAAGTGTCTGATTATTCACATCAGTCTATTAGACTCTGTCAGATTATATGAAAGACTTACTGTTCTTTGTATAAAACTATGGATGATATATTTTGCATACAGTGTAGTTCCTTTGTCACAAAATATGGAAGCAAAACTGTAACCACGAGTTGAAACATCTGTGGTGGGATACATATATATATATATAGATATATATATATCTATATATATATATATATATCATGAAAATAATAATGTGGTGAAACAAGACCACCTGTAAATATGCATTATGGTTGTGGTTGGTATCTTAATAATGCCTGAACTTTGACTCTTCCCTTTCTTGTTGCATTTTAGTTAACTGATACAATATTTTAACTTTCATAACAGTTTTAGTTGAGTGAATAAACAATGACAGTCACACTATACTTCAGATTAAACACTGTATACCTCAAATCGTCTCATGTTAAGTATTACATCAAAAACACTGATGTGATTCTGATTATATTGCACAACTCAATCACTTTCTTATCAAATATTGTGTAAGCCAATTATGTTGATTTTCAGTTCATAATTGACACTGTGATTACTTCCATAGTGATTAAAACTCAACATACAGTTTTTGGTTTTCCTTAATCATTACATGCAGTATAAGAAAACTGCAGTTAGCATGACTCAACAGTTTTTTTTTGTTTTGTTTTTTTTGTCGTAATACTGTATTTCAGTTTCCTATGAATGAGTCATGGTGTCTCCTGGGAGTTTGCTGCCTCATGACCCTCTATAATCAGTCATTTAGAAAAAATGATGAGGCACAAATGCTACCTAGTTTGTTTATATACTAAAGTATCTAAAAAGCCTTATAAATCAAATAACGAGTGGTTTACAAAAGTTATGATCAACAAACTTAAGACTTATTTTAAGAAGAAAGTACCTAAAGTTTCCAGCAACCTTGAATTTTTTGTTATCATATTCAGATTCCGTTTTAGCAGTTAATGCCACACCTCATTATTTGGAAAGCTGCATCAAGGAAATGACAATTGAGGTAAGACCTGGGCAGAAAGGAATAGGAAAGGGAAATGGAAAGGAAAAGGAAAAAGGATTTTGGAAAGAAAAATAGAAAGTGAAAGGGAAAGGAAAAGAAAAAAGAAACAAGGACAAGGGAAAGCAAAACAAGAAGAAAAGGAGAAAGTGAAAAGGGAAAGGAAAAAGGAAAAGAAATGGCAAGAAAGGAAAAGAATGAAAGGAACCATTACAGACTTTATTGGCTTGANTTTTTTTTTTTTTTTTTTTTTTTTTTGGTTTACAGTTCACTGGCCCATGTTTTCATTACAAAGTTGTATTTTAGATATTCTACTGTTGTTAGTTATCAATGCAGAAAGAGGCCATTTACACAAGCTCCAACAAATCCACTGAGAATCCACTGGTGTGCCAGCTGGAAGCCACATCAATCCAGGGTAACTTAGATAATTATACCAACAAGCAGTGCAACTCTCTGGACTAAATCTAATGCAGCTCCGGCTGCTTACAGGCTTATTGAATTGGCTGCAAAATAATTCAGGTCGATGCTCACTGACAAAGCCCCTAACCCATGAAAATACCTATTCAGCCTTCTCAGACCACAACACACAAAGCTATATTTGTAGACAGGCGTGCACGGCTAGTTGTTTGGCAACTTTTGCATAATTTTCCTTCCAGTTGAACACTAACTAACTGTGGCGACTTTCTAGTTCCTTTTAATGCTTTTCAACTGAGAACTACAATACAGGGGTGGCCAGACGTTTGAGTNCCCCCCCCCCCCCCCCCAACAGGCATGAGCAGACAAACACACAAACACACGTACTGTCTGCATGCACACACACATGAACTCACACACATAACTACAGCAGGCACACATCCACAGGCTGTGGACATGCGCAGACAATCCCCGCCTGTCAGACTGAGGCAGGATTTATGATAGCATACTTAACCTAAGTTCAAGTAAATCTGTAGATAAGGTGAGAGATTTATGATGTTTGACTTTTAATTCAGTGTTTTTTAATAAGGGATGCCCTTATTAAAGGGTCACTGTTAAATATCAGCAACGCTCACCAGAATCACTCCAAACATGGCAAAACATTGTACTATCCATGTGCTGCCAATCTGACTAAATCTGTAAAATATTATCAGTTTTATAAGCTGTTATTCATCTGGCACTGTACTACAACACGTTCCAACTCTGACATGTGAAAGCCTGATATGCAATATTAACACACAGTCAAATTAACTGCACAAAAAAATGATTTTGAGTCAGTTTCACTTCCACTTCCACTGAACATCACCCTGTAAAAACATGTGATGTTTTTTTTTTTTTTACAGGGGAGTACATTGTTTTCAGTTTTAAAGGTATTTCACAAGTTACATATATGGCCAGCCAGCCAGGAAATCCTGCTTCAGGGTTGTTGGTCTCCACTTGCACTGATTCAACAGAGGAGCATTTTCAGCATAGTTTGCCTGTAAAACAAACAGTGTCAAACTGGCAAAGTGTTTGCAATGTACTCAACTAAGACTTATGCGGGGCATGTGTAGATGAAAGTAGCACATCTATTTCACATGCAATGAAAATTAACAACTTTTGCAACCATGTTGGATACGCTACATCTAGAAATATCTATTTAAGGTGTATTTTACATCATTGTGAACAGTGGTTCGTCTCTGCCAAACAGAAGATTTCATTCATACCACAGGGTTACTGAGAGTCTCACTCACTTTAGGCAATTCATTAACATAAAGGCCAAAAGTTTTGGCCTAAGGCTTGTATGCATGCATTAGTTTACATAAGCAAGCAGCCAAATAAACACAAGCCCTTGTGCACCTTTATTCATGTGTGCATGTGTGTGTGCAAGCAGGAACGGACCCAGCATATGCTTTCAAAATCCTTTGCTGTTATGGCAACGCTGAGGGTTCAAACAGATCATGTTCAACACAAATGGAATGAATTTTGAATAAATGGGAAATTGGAAAAGCATTACCCCAACTAGGCCGGACACTGTCTGCAAATGATTACAGCAAGGAAAGAAATGAAACAGCCAGAGGGAGAGCTAGAGAGAGAGAGAGAGAGAGAGAGAGAGNAGAGAGAGAGAGAGAGAGAGAGACTTCTGAATGCACCTGCCCTACCCAGTCTCTGATAACAGCGGCCATTGTCCCACATAAAAATCATTGTAAGATAACTCTCAGCGGTCTGCATGCAAGTCTACATTGTGGGAATGAATGAATGAATTAATGAATGAAAGTGTATCTTTGTAACTGTTAGCAAAGTGTGACGACAACACAAATGTTTTGAAATTGTTGCCTTTTATCCAAGACCCTGTTAAACTCTGAGTTAGCTGTTTGTTGTTGAACTAATCCTCTAAATCCACTTTAAATTAGGAGTAATGACAGACTGAAGCAGACTTTTAGCAAGATCAGGTTGGATATAAAGCTAAAGCTGAAATTTAACCCACTAACTTCTGGACATAGTTTCCCTTTTCAAAGTTGCCTCTTTCTTCAGCACCAACATGATGTCAACACTCGTTATGTCATAAGTAACTCTTGTGACGTCATAATAAATTTCACTGACTGCACAGCCCCAAAAGCCTTTACACAATCATTTTCACATGGTGAATAGTTCTCCACAAGACCAACAAACTAGACTTACTGTATAGTGCAACTTTAGTGGAGCCCTCTTTAAAGGATCATACCGATGATTTTGCATGTTTGAGCCCTATCTCCATACACATCACATTACTGACAACCATTTACCAAAGCATAAAACCATATTTTACTTTTCCTTGTTTTTTTTTTTGTTTTTTTTTTGCCAAACACACTACACTTTCAAAATCAAAAGTTCAGATGACATGACACCCACCTTTAAAATTCAATGTTTCACCTGTTAACACATGTACAGCCAAATGTAGAAGGGATGGTCGTTTTTAATTTCTCGATTAAAGCCACCTTCTCCTGGGACTATATTCCCTGATGGAGACATGCATTTTCTTCCATGCAGTCCCATGTTGGACCAATTAAATAAAGTTACTTCAACAATAAATTTAATATACTTTGTGTTTGCTGGGATGGATTATTTATCTCAAGCACATGTCAAGTCTCTACAAGTTGATTTTCATGGCCTACTGGAATAAACTGAACCCAATGGCAGTCTGGAAGGTAAGAAAAATATTTACTGCTCCAATGTTATGTTTTGGGAAATGGTTATCAGTAACATACTGGTTGTATATATGGGCTCAAACATGCAAAACCACCAGTATGGTCCTTTAAAATTAAACTGGGTATAAATAACAGCAGTGGAGTTCTAGCTGTATAAGTGACGTCATCCTGAGACAGAATTTTCTCGAAATTCCCAGCACTGTTAATTTGAGTCCAGTCAAAGTCCTCTATAAAGTACAAATCCAGAAATTCAATCGGATGCAAAAATACAGAGAAATATCCTCTTTGATGAATTTTTGCTAGTCATGTAAAGCACTGAGATGCTCTGCCACAAGTTTAGGCAGAGTTAGGGAAGTTTCCTCTTTTCGCTGCGTAACAATGTTACTAAATCCTTACGAAGAATCACGTTAAATGTCAGACCCACAAGACGCGAAATCGGCTGGCTGAGCAATTTCGATAAGAAATGTAGTTTTGAGGAACAAGCAGCCTCTCTGCTAAAAAGCTTGTTACACAGTTGTTATTGACAACCATCCCAGCATGTTCGCTCGACACGGCACCGCAACATTTCGCCCGCTCCAATTGGAAACAAGGAACCTTCCACATAAATTTGCCAGTATTGCATCTTATCTTACCTTTGTTTTCTTGGGCTTAAAAGACAGCGTCACCCCTCAAAATGTGAAAGTTGTTCTGCTCGGTACCCTAGGGTTATGAGTTGTACAGAGAGCTTTTTTTTTTTTTTTTTTTTTTTTTTTTTCTCTGCCACGTACAGAACTTCCTGGAAACTGCCTTAATAATCCTAATAGAAGCGCAGCGACATTCCTCCTGTTCAGTGTCCATTTGTGCTACCTTTAAGTGCTCCTCCTAAGCTCAGACTTTGGAAAATCGAGTGGTCAAGGAGTGATAAATCAGGGAAAATAAGTGTTGAAAGATGTTTGGTAAGAAGAGGTATTAGTTTATTTTGCATAAAGATCGTGCTATGTGCAGTAGCAGATTTAAGAATTAAGGATACCAGGCCTTTTAACTGATTGTGTGAGGTCCTGGGTGCTTGTAAGATGTAAAAATGCCCCTGGGATGTAGTTGTGTGATGATGTTGTATATGATGGTCATTCTAGAGAACACTGGAGATGAACTGGAATTTTTGTAAAGAAGTAATGGTACATTGTTTGTTTATTTTTTGTCAACACATAAAGCCATCGGTTTCCATTTCAGCATGCTTGCTGCGTGTTGTTGTTGACTACTGGAAGAATTTCAGAAGGAACACGTAAAGAACAATTCATATATATGAATTGTTCTTTGAGTGTTCCTTCCTTAGATTCCTAGGGAATCTTATAGATAGATAGATAGATAGATAGATAGATAGATAGATAGATAGATAGATGTAAGTCCCTAAGCCCCTCTTGAGGCTGTAAAAATCAACCAGCTGCTGTAGGTTTTATTTGGATTGAAAATTTTCAGCTCTCCATATGATTTCCTAACATCTAATGGGCATTTGGTTTATGTAGCACTTTACCCATACAACATGACCTCAAATAAAGGCTGAATGAATTTGAAAGCATTTGAGTTTTACCTTCCACATTTATTTTGACTGAATTTTTCAACAGAAGCCTTTTAACAGATTTCATTTTAACTCAGGCATAAAAGAAAGATTAATGGATAGAAATAATTCAAAAGTAGCTACAATCCACGCCAATCCACGTTTCTTTTACTGTATTTACGGTAATGTTATCCATGCTGTTCGTCACGTTTACATCTTGGAGCTGGAATTCCTTGTACTTTGAGGATGAACATCTGGAGAACATACATCTGGACATTGGTTTTTCAACTAAGTGTTTCTGAAAAAACAATGTTTCTGTGTTGTGTCTAAAAAAGAAATCTGACCAAATAAGGCACCTTTATTGAGGGTAGTTAAACAGAGGCTTGAGTTAATCATTGAATTCAAGATCCCAGGATTATAAGGACACTAAGTGCAACTAATAGAGCAACATGTGTAGAAGGCTGAGACACATCTGATGAAACACCCTGTGTGATTGCACTGTCTTACCCACATGAATTGTCTTTACAATGCTAAAAATGTACTCAAAAACATGCTCAAAATATTGTAAAAAGCATTATTTACAGTAATTTTATTCAGAGTAAAAGCTGTGCGTATAATAGATTTTTATTCAGTTATTTTGTGAAAAATCCATTATTTGGGAAAAAATTGAAATTTGTTTTCTTTTATAAATTTGTGCTAGAAGATTATTCACATTTTGATTTTGCCTTTTCACTCTGTAGTTATTACATATAGGATATCTTTAATAAATATCTTGTATTTGATGAAGAAGAGGGACCAGCAGGTGTCGCTGTAGGTCTATACAAGTATGACTCCTCAAATCCAGAGCTCAATATTACAGTAGTGGCAATAAAATAAACTTTACCTTTAATATTTTTAGAATTATGTTTGCTTCTACTTCATCTGTGTATCTAATTTCTGTCTATGTATAAGCCTATATTAACTGTATGAAAGTGCTTTGTTCATTTCCCTCCCTGCATGACTCATCGTGACTCAGTGGGGGGAAGAGTCATATTGCATTTAATGACCAAAGCAGATGTCCACATTGATCATACCAGTACATCAGTGCATTAATTTAATCACACAGTAAATTCAATGAATCCTTGCATTAATCTCTGTAAATTCTAAGTCAAATATGCAGGCCTGACCTCAAGCATGTCTTTGGGCTCACTTAGGCTATGTTAAAGCAAATACCATGCCACACAATCTGTAATCAGTGCCCTAAGAAGAAAGCATCAAACCATTTCTAGTGGAGTCTGCTGGTCAGGTTATAGTGGATTATAGTCTGATTATAGTCTAATAGTCTGATAGTGCAGTTATTCTGCTTAGTCTTAAAAGATTAAGCAGGATAGCTGTACTGCTTTCTAATGTTCACTAAGTGTAACATCCACAGTAGTAACAATATAGTCTTTAAAAATTGTAATCTGCACCAAGATCCCCAGTAAAATCTTGGTGTTTAATTATTTACTGCAGACATCACTTATCAGTCATTTGTGTGGGATACTGAGGGATACTGAGATTCCCATCAAACTGCCATTTCTTTAGTTTATTCCAAACTGAGGTTGGTTCTGTTCAGCGTTGTTGTTGTTGTTGTTNAACTGCCATTTCTTTAGTTTATTCCAAACTGAGGTTGGTTCTGTTCAGCGTTGTTGTTGTTGTTGTTTTCTTTTCTTTCTGAGAAACATTGACCTATCAGACAGTGGATGACTGTTTGCTCCCCTCAACAGAGTGTAGGTTAACCAGCATATGTCAGTGTGAGAGAGTAGCAAAATTAGCATAAGTTATGGCACTATTTCATCAGAACCAGAAAAATAAACTGGGGCAGGCCCTAATTTTATGCAGTGCAGTAGTAATGCATAGCTTGCTGTTTTCCTGAAATGCTTTGGTCAGTAGGTGTCACTCTTTGCTCATTGCGCGGTTCACAATTCATTTGTGATACACTGAATATGATAAAAGCCTTACAATGTCTAGTACGTTTCCAATTAAAACACAGATGAAACAGATTATCTGTGAGTACCAGTAACGCTTGTAGACATGTCTGTAGTTACATTTTACAGTTGTAGCAAGCTACAAATACCACAATAACACAGAGGAAAGAATCTGAGCATAAATCTGGCCTTGTTGACACAACAGGGCGTCTCTGTTCTTAGCTAAACACAAAGGTATTTGCTTGCCATGCTGTAAAGGTTGGAGAATAACATGCTTTCCACCAGGTACTTTGTACATCTGAACAGACAGTCTGTGCTAAAAAAGGCTGTGAAACTGTGATTTAGTAATTACACACAAAGCACTGACTGTGTGGCATGTCACACATCCTGACACAGAAACCAATCAGAGAGAGGAATAGCAAACTGAGGAAGAGGAATGTGTCAATACATGGTGTTGGTAACATTGGTTTCATGAATGTGACATCATTTAAAAATATTTCTGGCTATAAAATTTCCATGTAGAGTCACAGTCGTGTTGTTTTGGAGAGTCACGTGATCGCAAAAAATAACTACAGAAAACCAACCATCTCTTCCACCTATACTCCATTTATAGTGGAGGTTAAGGTTTTCCAGATGTTTCATGTGCTTCCATACATTAAAACTCATCCTCTTGGCTCTGCTTGGACGGTCATGCACAGGAAAGGTCACAAGGTCAAACATGCTCCCTTGTTTTGCAGAGATGATTTAAAAGGAATACACACACAGTCGTCACAGGACATGTGTATGCTTGTAGTAATGTGTATTTGTCTCCTAACATTTGACCTTTTGCATGTGTGTGTGTGTGTGTGTGTGTGTGTGTGTGTGCCTGGATGATTGAAAGTGAACACACACAGAGCACGTTTTGGGTTTCAGCTCCTTTAATCAAACCTCATCAGCTGGGCTCAAGGGGTTGACAATGATTCTAGCTTGAGTATCACTTATTCCACCTTGGAGGGGTTTAGAACACAGCAAGGGACAGAAGAAACACTATTCCGTATCTGTGTGTGTATGTTGTGTGTAGTGTGTGTGTGTTTGATCCAGTGACAAGTAATGATACAGAAAAATGACACAAAAAGGAGGGAACTAGAAGCCTCTCTCTCTCTCTCTCTCTCTCTCTCTCTCTCTCTCTCTCTCTCTCTCTCTGTCATCACAGGTAGTTATGTATCGTGGAGGAGAAACAGCTTTATTCGACACTAAGACATCTGAAAACTATTTGTGAATTCAAATGAAATGTTAACATTTTTGTAAAGCACACATGTCAAGTTCTGTTGTCTCTATGTGTATTTGCACATGTATGTGTGTGTCTCTGTGAGTGATTCCATTGTGAAGTAGTGACTCAGGGCAGGCTGTTCACTCAGTACCCGAGGATTGGGTTACACGAGCTGTCTGTCAGCACAGATAAAATGAGCTCCTTTGAGACTGGAGTGACAAAGTGCTGTTCACACCACACCAATGCCAAATGGTGTTTGCAAGTGATCCCTAACATTTGTTTAAAGGAGCTTAGAATCCCAAATGGATGGTGTTTGTACCAGGTACTCTCAGAAATCACAGGAATGTATTGGAAATTCAGCTTGACATACTTCTGTTAAAGTAACTGAAAAACTCCAAACTAATGATAAGACTTATTTGGAAATACTCAGGTTTTGGTCATATGACCTTTCAAGCCGATCTGCTGCCTGCTAATCTTAATTTTAGCAGTCAAAACTCTTAAGAAATCTTGAACATGACTGTGTGAATTTCCGGGTAATTTGAATTATATGTGTGTGGCTTTTGATCATGTACATGTGTTCTTTATCAGTTCCTCTCGCCTTTCTTACTGTGTGTATAAGTGTCTGTGCATGTAAGTACATGTGTGTTTGCATCTGACTGCGGGAAGTGTATCTGTTTGCACACGCCTCATTTGACTAATGGCTCCTGTCACTGAAGCATTATCTTACTGTTCAATGTATCACTGAGTTACGGCTTCACCAATATTGACACAGCTCTTTCCACTAAAAGAACAAGCAGCCAGATGCACCAACAGGTCACTGCAAATTACAGCTGTGAAATACAGACGGAAGGAAGCAGAGGTGAGGCTTTTCCATGCACCAGAACAACTCCTGACCTGTGAGGTACAAGCTGATTTCATAGTGTATGTGCTTTATTTTAGGCTGAAGAATTGCACAACATGTCCTCCCATAACCCAAATAACAACTGGGTCCATTTGAATTTGTACAGCATATTGATTTCTGTAAGTGTGTGAAAAGTACTTAAAAGTTGCTAACATCCATTGTAGTAAAAAATAAATAAGAAAAACAGATATCATGGAGTATTTGCAAAATATGAATACCAACATATTTTCGCAAATACTCCATGATATATGTAGTGCACAAAACTGTTGCCCCTAGGATGGTATAGATGACATCTGTGCCCTTTCCTTTTTGTATTTATTTTCACCTTACAGTACTAATCTCTTTCAGAACACTTTCAAGGAGACCTCTACCTATGATCTGAAAAACCCTGAAATGAACACTTCTTCCTCCCCAAGTTCTGACCCTAAATTGTTTTATAGCATAAACAAGACAGTCATTCCATGGGGATGCCTGAGCAAGGAGACAAATTTCTGAAAACGTGACCCTGTAGGTTGTCTCTCCAGAGGGCAACTGTCAGTTCAGAGAGGGTTATGATGGCTCAGGGACTGGAAATGGCCCTCCTGTCTGGTGTTTCAGTAGTTCCCACAGCAATAAAAGATATGAATGAGAAACAGATTAGGAGATGCTTACTGGCTGAGTTCTATCCTTTGTCTCTTCTTCTGGAGATGGAGAGCAATACCTCATTCCAGATCTAGTTTTGATCAAACTCAAGTTTTGATATTCTGTTACTGTTTGCCCTTAATGTACACTTGACTGTCCTGGAAGGTGGATTCCTGCTTTTTCCTGACTGTAGTACTGTTTTTCCTTCTTGAGAACTTCACTGATGGTGTAATTGTTCCATAATGTGGTAATAATGAAGTCCTCTGAGACTGTAACCGTGACTAAGGGCAACAAAAAAAAATTTGGACCAGCTACTTGGCAGTCAAAAGGTTCACAATCGAGAACTAGGTCAGCTCCTCAGTTCTTGGCCCACCAAATCCACAGAAATATTGTTTAAGTGACCCTGGGTTTGCAGTACTGCTGCTAGCTGTCAAATTACACTGATGTCCAAAGCACTTTGTTCACATTGTGGTTGACTGGTAACACCAACGGGAGGCACCGAAAAATACATCCCTTGACATATGTTGAAGCAATCAAGGAGCTGAGGGAGGATGGCAAACTTTCAAAGGAGAGAGAGTCCAGACCCGGGTCTTCTTCACATTTCATACTAAATCGCATTTGATCATTTCAGGCCAGAAACTGCATGCATCTCAAAATCACAGGAAGTGAGACATGTTCCTGAGAGAGAGAGATGGAAAGAGACAGAGACAGAAAATAATTCTAAACCCTTCAAAACAAAAACTGACAATTCTTATCTACCTGATGTTCTTTTCCTCTTTTTTTTTCTTTTAACTAGCTTATATTTGATCTATATCCAGACATGATGTCACGGCAGCAGAACCTTCAAAAGCAGCTCAGAAAACAACAAAATACAAATATTAATGCGTCTATAATGAAATTACATCATAAAGGTAGAGGGAGTGGAAATTCAATAACGTGATTACATCTCTCTAAAAGCGTGGCGAGTGACTGTAATGGGCCCACAGTGGCCCCATTGTGGAAGTTCAGCCACTGAGCTGGTTCCAAAATATTTTCAGGCTGGGACACACACTGTTATGTGTTGGCTTTTTTTTTTTTGTTTTTATCTCTATTTCTGCCCCAGGATACTGTACAAAGCACTTTGAGATTAATCTATTTTGTTAAAAGCACTCAGGAAATAAATTTGTCTTGACTGGAGTTGACCTAAATTTGAAAGATTTTCACTTTACTAGGAGTGAGTGTACTGAAAACATATTGTTATTCTTGGCAGGTGTAGATCCACCACAAAACCCAACGTCAAACCCAGCTGACCCCTTTTAGCTCCTGATCACGACTGACGAGTGCTGACCTATTCAGCTGAAAGAAATAAATTCTGAAGATTCTGAACTTTGTATATCAGCATTTTACTGACAATCAAAATCTGAGTTTGATCCCCCATTACGTTGATCCACCATGGAGGGAAATACATCCACTTTGACTTATCAAACCTGACAGATGCTTGAGGTGCACATAAAATCAGTCAAACTCAAAATCGGTGCTAGTAAAAAGTTAGTTTTACTCAGGAATAAACTCAATAATGGGCCCTGACAGAGGCACGCAGCATAAAAGGAAAAGAGAATTCAATAGTCTGGAAGTAATTACAAAAAAAGGTGAAACTCTCCCTTCACTTAGTCCCCCTAAAGCCACTGAAGTCTATGAAGTCCCCAGAAGGCTGTCAACAGGTCCAGAGAGCATTCCTCAGGGATGCCTCAGCTGCTTAGCTTTATCCAAAAAAAAAAAAAAAAAAAAAATTGCACACAATGAAGACTGACAAATTAATGAAAAGATGAGAGCATTAAGGAAATATATTGATGTCTCATAAATGTATTCTAGAGTGTTAAAGACTTTTATGGCTTCAATTATACAGTAATAACTATTTGTCACTCCAACATCATGGTTAAAATGTTTTTTTCCCCCCAGTAATTCTATTCTACTCGATTTCATTCTGTTATTATGCAGTATATTGTAATTTCCTCCAGCACTCACAATCAAAGAGTCAAAATGAGGCTCAGATGTGCAGTAATGGAGAGATGCAGAATTGTGCCTTGCAGAAATCATGGGGTACTGTCATTGCTGATATTTGTTGATTTGTCTCAGTGATTTGACTGTTAGGACGTGAATAACATCAGGTTTTTTATGAAACTACTGAAGACCATTGAAGGGTTAACCATCCATACAGTGGTGAGGTTTAGTGAGGTCAGTTAAAGCTTCTGGAGCAAAAACTAGACGACAGGTAAACAAGCCTTCAAGAAATCAAAAGAAACAAAAGCCAGACACCAAGTAATTTCCTGTGTATATGCGTGAGTGAGTGGATGGGTGGAAGACTGTGGAAGTTTGAGTGAGTGGGTGGGGGTCCATATGTTTGTGAGAGGATCAGACCGTTTTAATGTTTCTTTCTGAAAAGTGGCCAGAGAGAGAGAGAGAGAGAGAGAGAGAGAGAAAACCATTTTTTTCTCTAAAATTTCACATATGCTTTTCTTCTTTAAGGTTGATGATATAGACAAGAAGCCAAACCTTGTTAATTATGACATTAGACTCTATCTAAACAAGGATCCCTACAGTGTTTGGTGTTTGCAGTGTTTTTAATTGTCCTGCCTGTCCGTGTAGGTTGGGGGNGGGGTGGGGTCAACAACAGCTGCTGAGCACTAGCTGTAATTCATCCTTCTCCTTGGGGAGGCCCACTGATATAATGCTGTTGATAGTGCTACTGCATGTACTGCATGTTAATACCAGAACTTTAGGAATTTTGGAGCTTGCTGGGAAGTTCTCATACTTTAGTCTGGTTTCACTACAGGCCTAAAAATGGTTAAATCTGGATTTTAATATGTATTTAGTGGATGTTTTGCTTACATAAATTATATATTTTATTCTATTTTGAATTATTTTGAGTTGCAATTGCTCTATTGCTATGCACAATTAGGCAGTTTGTTTTTCCTCATTGTTTCAATATTTTTTATGTATTTATTATATATTTTGTGTTCTTTGCTGTGTTCTTATCGCAATGGCTGCTGCAGAACAAATTTCCATGTAAGAGATAATAAAGTGAAGTGAAGTGACTTTTAAATCAAGAGCCTAAATAGTAAAATAATAAATTTTGTAAATAAGAACATCTCCATACTGAAGAATATCACACAACACATATTTTATTCTTCAGAGCAAATGCAGGAATTGCTTTAGGTACCTGGACATTTCTGTTATGCATGTCTGTGCCCTGGGGGTAACACAATCCCTCTCTTTGTGTGTGTGTTTATGGACATTGGTCTTGTCCTAACATCGAACAGTAGCAGACCTGTCCTTGTGAAAGTCCTGCTCCTCCCTCCCGGTCTTGTTGTTAAGTCTACCACATAATTGCTTGTCTCAAATTCAGGACCAGACTTGTCCAACAAACCCTTGATGCTGATATCCTTCTTTGTCTGTATGTGTTTTCAGTATGCATTTGCATATGTGTGTCATAGATGGTCATGTGTTTGTAGATCGGTAAGTTGTGCCAGTGTTGTTCTGATTGTTACAAACACAGATGTGACTTCTCTTGACTTAAAAATGAGTTGAAACATTCATTTTGTGTGAGTGGCCCCCACAATCAAAACTAGGAAATGCACTTTATTATATTAAATTTAAAATGAAGACTGAATAGACTGGGATGACTTTAAAATATGCAGGAATTTTGACAGTTTGGAGAAGTGATGTCACTCACCAATTTCAAGACTGCCATATTTAAAAAAAATCCAGTGACCACCTTCAGAGGGGAGTAAATCGGGAAACAACAGGGAAAATACAAAGTAATCAAAGTATTGGTATATTTCTCATTTGGGCAAACCTGAAGTGAGTCAAACACAGTATATACTGTATGTTTATAAACTAATTTTATTCTGCTAGGATCCCTAAAAACCCCTAAGAAATACACTGAGCAGCCACTAGTCCTCAGTTTGGAAACTGCTAAGCTAAAATTTCAAATCCTTCTCTGAATACTGTCAATAAAACCTCCCATGGGCACTTCTCTAATAGGAAACAGTTACATATAATCCTTTACTCCTCCTGCCTAAGTGTTGTCATTGGGAATCAAACTAGCAGCTCTATGTGTCTACATATAATTTCTGTGACCACAATGGTTATGTCCCCCTTTAGTGTTATTTTTTTCCTTCATATTTACATTTGCATATGATTTCTCAGTAACACTTGCATGCATTTCAGTGTTGTTTCGGGTCTAAAATTCTGAATCACACTAAACTATGAATTTTTAGTTGATGTCATTCTGTCCTCATTACCTTCTCCAGAGCATCATTCATGACTGCCTTCTGTGGCTGAAATGAACTCTGATGGTCTCACATGCATATCAGGGACTTTGCCTCTATGATGTGTGTAACCTTTTCGCTCTGCTTCACAATACCTGTTCCTTTCGTGTGGCGTCTGCTGCGCTGTTTGGTGGTTTCTGCTTGTCCTTTGAAGCAAAGCAAGTGAAACCATGATGCGGTTATTAAAAACGTACTGCAAGGAAGACAGTTTTTTTTTTTTTTTTTTNTTTTTTTTTTTTTTTTTTCTCAGCAGACACAACTATGCTCTTTTGGTTTATTTCCTTTTTGCGGTACAAGCTTCACCACACAGTGTGCTCACAGTACACACTCCACACTACAAACATAGCCTTTTTTTCTGGTAAATGAAAATTCCCAGTATACAGTGCAAAGGCATAATGTGAGCTATGTAACATTCTCATAGCCAACAAAGCTGTTGCCAATTACATCCCACAATTAGCAGGCAGAGATCACACAGTACTGAGGCTGTTAAATCCCTTAAGATATATTTACACACTTACTAGAGGCTGAAAACATACAACTAGTATTAAATACCACACATCACAATATTTCAACATAGGTAACAATACTTGATTTGTGTGACAACTTTTATTCCAAAGGGCAAACCAGACCAGTGTCCAATTTCTTCTTCAGCACTATTTTTGGTTTTGTTTGAACCTGAGGCAAGAAACAACTTAAAAAAGAAAGAAACATGGATGCACTTTTAAATTTGTCATTGCTATTCAGTCTTACTGCTATTCAGTCAGCTAGAAGTAAATGATTTGTTGCAAACCATTAACTAAATCTAAAGCTAACTTTTAGCTACAAATGTCACATTAGCATAGACTACATGCCAGTTTATGAGACCTGGTAGCACTGTCTGACTGCTGATATTTCAGCATACAGTCATCTTTTACCTCAGGTCATTGTATGAGTTAACACTTGTATTGTGTTAGTGCTCTATATGCTCCATTATTTTGTCACCTCTATTAAAACATAGACAGCTGTTTCTACATTAGTTGCACCTTGAGAAGGTCAGTGGCAGAAAGACCAAAGTTGAACTGAGCACAGTGGCAAAGTGGAGAATTCAAGCAAAGTACATCATAGTGCTGCGAATTTCAGAGGAATATCCCTCCATAGAAAAGACCAGCCAGGGTACAATTTATCATGTGTAACCAGCCTTAGAATTTGTCTTAGCTGACAGTTGACACAAAAGGCAAGCATACAGTACAGTGCCAAATTCAACCTCAAATAAAGAAAGAACACCTATATATAAAATGCAAACTAAAACACATTTAGAAATGTTACACATGTAAATGGTCAATAAAGCAGGTAAACAGAATGACAAAATAAATAAATGATGTGTAGATTACATTCCAGACACATTACATTATTTCTAGGCATTTCAGTGAAAGTAGAGACCATTTTGCACAATCTTGAACCCTCCTGGTTCCAATGTAATCCATGAAGGGGTCCAAAATTTAAAACATAGTTTGCTGTGTAGTGAGATAGGTTATACTTACAATTACACTCTGTTTCACTCAAGAGTTGGAGGCATTTGAAGACAGATAGGCAGTCAAAGAGACAGACATTTTGGCATTAATGGTGGAAGCACTCAACTCTGTGGTATTAAAACAATACAGTGAAAGTGCTGAACTCAGTTGTCAGCAGCTGTTGACTAAATGTTTGTGCATGTGTGTTTTTCCCAGTCAGAAAAATCCAGCAACAGACAAAAGCTGTATTGTTTCAGAGTTGATCTATTGTAAAGGCTGTGTGGGGGCAATTAGTGTGATTAAATTAGGCTTCAATGAAAATCAGATGATTCTAGAGCCAAACCAAGGCCTGGTATTAATTTATTGTTTCCTTTCTTTATTCCATAAAGCAAGTGAAGCTCAGTGCTAATAAGTCTTATATTTATGCAGCATGTTTAAATTTTATGATTCCCAAATCAGTCTAACTTCAGGGTATAAAATGTTATCATCACTGAGGATTATTTGTGAGTTGATGATATCTTACAGAAAGTTTCAGATAGGTCTAAGTTCAGTTCCACAATGCTCAGAAAAATTAATGTCAGTTCAATTTAAAGCACGTGCCATGGAGGAATCAGAGGCTGCGAGAATGCCTGTTTTGCACATTTCCTCATGGCAACAATTGGCAGCAGTAATGTGCCATAAAAGGTAGTAATCCACCAATAAGGGAAGAGAAGAAGACCCACTATTCGATATGCATATGGATATTTTCAAGAAAGACAGATTTACAAGTCAACTTTGCAAATGTTTTATGAGGAAAGAAATGCATTAAACATGTTTGGTAGATGTTTTATGCACAATGTGAGAACCACTGAATGTCAGCAGATGTGTTTGTTTACAAGAAAACTCCATGGGGTATCTTCAAGCAGAAGTAGTTTGCTTTGTGTTCTGGGTAAAAGAATGAAACTGAATGAAACTAAACTAAAAACATGGCTGACTGACCAACCTCTTACAGCCAATCAGCTCTGCTTATGGCAACAGAAAACTTATGCCATCTGGAGAAATCAAGGATTACAAGGACATTTTAGTGGGAAAATTAAGCAATTAGAGAAGCAATAGTAACCATCCATCCATCCATCCATCCATCCATCCATCCACACCTGCTTATCCCATTCAGGGTCACTGGGGCTGGAGCCTATCCAGCAGTCACTGGGAGAGAGGCAGGGTAAACCCTGAACAGGTTGCCAGCCTATCACAGAGCAATAGTAATACTTACAATTTAATATAAATAGCTGTTTAAAAGTCAGCAGCACTGACTTTTATACAGTTGTTGGAGAACATTTCCATATGGCTTGCATTTGGAAGTGCTAATTTAAGTACTTGAAGTGCTAGTGCTAGTGCACTTGCTTCTATACAGTTACAACATCAACATTCAACGTGTGTGGGTAAACAACAGAGCTTAGCATTGAGCTTTTTGTGTATCTGTATTTTTAGCTTTTGTGCAACTGTTTGTAGTTTAGTTTAGTTTGGCTACACAAAATGTCTGCAACGGTAAAATAATGAGAAATAATTAGTGTTGGCAAATGTTACGGGGTGCATGGCTGTCACATCCTTGATTTTTGTTGTAATGATAAAGGTCAAATCAAATGGAATCAAAATCTGATCAAAAGTGCCACTTTTGATGCATTTGATGCAATCAGAAACCAGGCGTGCACTGCAACCAGTCTAACTGGACTTAAACACAACATTTTATGTCCAGGAGGTATACATCATCAAGAAACTGCAACTAGCTTGCAAACACTTCTTTATTAAACAATGAGGTGCTTGAATATGTCCTTACTGGCCTTTCTCAATCACTGCAAAGGGATCCGCACACCTATAACCTCCAGGTCACAGTTCAGGACTATAAAATTTGTTGAACTCATGGTAAGTAGCTCTGTAGTGTCAGCTATATGAGATGTAAGACAGATTAAAAAAAAAAACCCTACAAAATAACATACTTTCTCTGGGACTGACACATGCAGACACCCTAAGAATACATGTGTGTTTATACATCACATACATATTCATACTTGTATTTTTGTGACAAGCATGTGCCTGGAAACTGTTATCTTTCACAATTCTGTTTTTTTTTTTTTAATTCATTTTCCCCCTCTTATCCGGGTCCAGATTGTAGAGACAACAGACTAAGCAAATTAGACCAGATGTCGCTCTCCCTAGCCACATCCTCCACCTCTTCCTGGGGGAGCTCAACCCTCTTCCAGGCCAGCTGTTATATGCAATTCCTCCAGGATATTCTCGGTCTACCCTGTGCGCTCCTTCAATTTGAACAATCCCAGAATACCTTCCCAGGGAGGAGTCATCCTGAATAGATGCCCAAATTCTGCTGTCTCCTTTCAATGCAAAGCAGCAACAGTTTTACACTGGGCTCCCTTCTGATGTCCAAGCTCCTGACTCTGTATATATGTCCAAACACTAGAATTCATCCAGAATCCATAGGTGAGATTTTGACCATAGATCCACACCTTCTCAGGAAGGAAGCATCCTGATGCTCAATTGACTTCAGCTGCCTCCTTTTGATATAAAGGCTTTACGTCAGGCTCACCACCCTGCCATTGTCCCAACACTACCAGAAGTCATCCAGAATGCCATAGATCAACCAGTAAATTGAGACCTGTCTTTAGTGCAGCTCTCTCTTTACAATAACACTGTGGTACAGCATCCACACCACTGCAGAACAGCATCAATCTCCTCTTGAAAATGGTTCTCACTCATAATGAAGACCCCCAAATACTTGAGTTCCTTCACTTGGGGCAACAACTCACTTCTTACCTGTGTGTGTGTGTGTGTGTGTGTGTGTGTGTGTGTGTGTGTGTATGGCATGGAAACAGCTCCACTGATGGATAACAGCATAAAGGATTTCTACACTTTGACACTTCTCTCACCAGCTTTTATTATGCAGCATTTGTTTCAGTATGAATATGACTTATAGCATGTGAATGACTTTATTCAAATTTTTTTCTTTGCTTTCATCCTGACAGTTGCTGAACATGCAGGGTGAATTTTCATATATACATTTCATACATCTAGTTCAAACACACCACCTCATAGCAGCTCTACTGGAACATTTGAGGTTTAAGGTGTAATTGTGAAGGAATGGGATACATACACTTTGCAGGGCAATTCCAAGGTTTAATTTTTTCCTTCTATATCAGCTCTTTATATTAATCACATCAACTTGCTGATAAGTAAACTCGGCATTCTGCTGAGATAGCTTTGGGCTTTGGTAGCCTTAATTCATCTGTTTTTTATTTGTGACTCAGCAATATTTCAACCACATGAATTAAGCTCAATGGCTTCCCTAAAGTACTGGGTTCCCCCAAGCAACAGCACTGTTAGCGGCAGTATTGTTTCTAGTTTTGTCATACCAAGAAAATTTCAATGCAGGGGACATAATTCTACCACATGTTGTGAATTGAAAAACTTGCCTGCAGAAGATTTTGGGGCTTCACCCAGATTTGTGGTAGTGATTCTAAACCACAGGCAACTGCAAAATTGAAAATGATTGCAAAAGTCCAATAGGATTCTGGTATGTTAAAATAATAAATGTGTTTTTTAAATGTAAAAGCATGCAACACATGTTTTTTTGTACAAAGATGTTCAAACTATTTGCGAGCTGAATTGTATTTTCTACCAGTGCTGCTACACTGGAATAAAGATTTAACTCCAGGCTTTAATTTGTAATCATACGTGTTTTGTCTATTGTTGTATTGTATCCAGCTTCCAAAAACATATGCAATAAATTTCTCTTGGAGTAACTAAGTATCTTTGGTAGTATGTATGTCTCTCTATAGCTCGGACAAACTGCTTGCACAACAATGTGAAAATGTTTTTAAAGACATTGGTCCATAAAAAACAAAACAAAATAAAACAAAAAAAAAACCCATCAAAAATCCATGATATTTTATTAATNTCCATAAAAAACAAAACAAAATAAAACAAAAAAAAAACCCATCAAAAATCCATGATATTTTATTAATACATTTCTGTCAGTATATCCTTATTTAGGATTATTAAGTTTACTTAGCTTTTTCAGTAATAATTATTTGATGCTATTTGCTACCAAAGCTGAAGTACAAAGTTTGTGCAACAGCTTATGACATCATTCTCCCAGACAGTGCAGATAATCCAGACAGGGGCAGACAGCTCATGATTACGACACTGCCTGTCTTACCTGCTTCCCCTCTGATTCTTGTTGGCTCAGTAAAACTGAGGCAAAATTACAGCGCAAATAGATTTGTAGAGGTTTAAAAGGACTTCTTAATAGAAACAACTGAGGCTATTTCAAATGATGACTATCCAGGGAAGAAGAACAGAGAGATGGGAGTTTTCTGTAGTCTGACACAGATTTATTGAGAAGAAGCTTTGAAGAAGATGCATGGCCAAAATGTCAGTCCGTTCATATGTTCAATAAATCTCCATGCAGACCACATTGCTCTCATCTCAGCTTGTTACATGGATAGTCATTCTTTGATGTGTCACTGGTAAGATGACTTTTTAAGGAACTGTTTGTATATGTAGCTTGGTAACACCTGTTGAAACATGATTTTCTATTTACTGGCTTTGGTTACATAGCAATATACTGGATAGATGACAATTTTTTTTTTTTTTTTTTTTGTTCCACAGAATTTTGCTTGGAAGAATGTAACAGATAATCATGAGGTTTATTGGTATTTTGAGGCAAGAAGTTAATGATGGTTTTATGATGGGAAAAGAGTTTGCAAAACACTTTATTTTCCATCCATCCAACACATGCAATGGAGATTGGGAAGTACATTTTGGATGCATTTTAACGTCGACAAATTTTGCAATGAATGCCCAAATCTTATTTTGACTGCTGAGCGGAACTCCAATGTCAGCACATGCTCGAATCAGTAAAATTGTGCTTGTGAAAGCACAATTCTGAGAGCTTTATCAGAGCAAATCCATAAGGACACCGAAGAGATATCATCTGACTACTTTTCTGTCTTATGTCTGCCTTTTTTTCTTGCTTGCACCAGTCTGAACCAACTCATCAACGACTTTCTCAACTAACTCCTTTCATCACATCATCTCACTATAGAGCTGTTTCAGCAAGACAACATTATCATTGATGATGCACTCAAGGTGATACCTGACATTAACATCCACATCAGTGCCATATTTCCACAGCAACTCTCTAACTCAAATTGACTCAGAAATTCAGGCAGAGCTGCACATGCCTGCAGTTGTCTGAAATGCCAGGTTAGCCAGGAATGTCTATGAGGTCATCCCCCTCAGTAGAAAAATCATACTCCAGCTCAGTGACTCATTGAGTAATTGGCTGGGGAAATGAAAGTAGCAAAAAGTGGGGCAGACAGGATACTAGGATATCCACTGACAAATGGGAGAAATCTTTTTTGCCAGCGAGGCATCCAAATTACTTATGAACTAGCCCTGAGTATTTTTGATGAGCCCACTTTGATGATCCACCAAAATGAGCCCACTTGAGTCAGTGCCTATTTGGCCCCATATTTAATTGTTGGTGAACATAGTGTTATGTACAGATGGCAGGGCAAGAGGGAAAAGATTAGATAGGCAAGGCAAAGTAAGGCAAGTTTATTTGTAGCACCATTCAGACACAAAGGCAATTCAAAGTGCTTTAGATATAAAACGACAGAACACTAAGAAAAAGCAGAAGAAATTTTAAAAAAAGAATCAATAAAGCAAACAGTTAAAAAAAAGGTAAAAAGATAATTAAAAATAATGAAATTGAAAGTTTAAAAAACAAAAAGAAGTGCTACAGTGCAGAGATAAATTCAGATAAGTGTAGAGAAAGATTTAGAAGAGACGAACAGACTAGATGACAGATAGATAGATAGATAGATAGATAGATAGATAGATAGATAGACAGACAACAATACGCTGATTGCTGCGGATTCCCTCTGTTTTCTCCCACATCAGCCCACAGCCCCGCCCCCTCCCGTCCTGTCTGAGGGCAGGACATCCCGTCATCCCACGTCACAGGCGGCTTCATTATTTAAACTTCAATCAGAAGGGGAGGAAAGTTTTCACAGCCGAGACAACGTTGCCTAGCAGCAAGGCACAGGAGCCTGGCTATTTCACGCTGCCGATTTTCCCGAAGAGCAAGCAGAGGAGCCGTGGACATTTCCCCGTTTATCTGTCCGTCATCCGTCTGTCATCTGTCTGACTCTGCCAAAAATGCCTCAGACTGTGACACTAAAGGGACCTTCACCTTGGGGTTTTCGGCTGGTGGGGGGACGGGATTTCAGCACACCATTAACTGTCTCAAGGGTAAGTAAGTTTGTTGTCTGGTGCTTGGCTTTGCGGATCCATTCATTCGGCTGTGCGCGAAAGACTCTCCGGCAGATTCGCCACCTCAGCTTGGCAAGATGAGTCTTTTTCATAAACGAAGCCTCGATAGTTATAAGTATTACACTCTTATTTACGATTTTCTCCTTTCCGCGGCATTATTAGACTTGGTTATAGTGCGCAAGGAGGGCGGTGAAAGCTGGAATTCAATGGCTGGTGCGCAACAGTTGATTAAACTAAAAATGACTATCTATAATATTCGTATTTTGCATCTATATAATGGTTCTGGAGCTTGACTTCCACATTTAAGTATCCTAAATCATCATAACTATATATTCTTTCGAAGTTTTATTATTACAGTAGTGTCATGCTTTTACATAGGAATGTTTGACTGGACATCAAAATTATAGTCTTTTTTAAAAATTTATTTCCCAATTAATCAATCTGCTAAATAAGAGGTGTCTAAAGGCTGTTCTCTAAAACAGAAATTATTATAATCCAAGTGTCTGAATAGAAGAAACTCTACTGTAAAAGCTGCCAGATGGTGCCCTAACCTTGCAGATAAAGTTGCTCCTGCCATTCAGTGTCATTCAACATGGCTGATCATTAATTATATATTGTCAAAACTGTCAATAGACCAAAAGAAAAACAATATAGAAAATATTTCAAGAGCATTTAATAAGTTGAATGAAATCAGTTGCTACTGTTGGTGTAGGCTTTGATTAAACAGGCTCATTTAGCTATTGGTAAGGACAATTTGATTAGGATTATTGTTGATTATTGTACTGTTCATATTCATAGAAGTATAGTTGTGGTCTTTACATAGCGTTATGACCTTTTGTGACCCTCTGAATATGGGTCAAGAGTCAGCCTGCTGGCAGTGGATCTGGCAGTAGCCAAGAGTTCATCTGGCCAGAGTAAACAGCGGTCCTGCAGCAGGGCTGCAGAGGGGAGGGTGGCGCTGACATTTGTTTTTCATCAGAGCTCATTGGTGCTGCTGAGGGATTCCAGGTGTTGTGCTCAGCTGCATTACCATCCTCAAACCGACCCTATAACTAAAGGGCCCTAGCATGAGCAGTAAACCAGAGGTGTAATTTTTAGATTTATAGCTAAAGATTAACAACTTTAAGAATAGAGAGGAAACCCCTAGGCCACCTGAAGTACTCTCTGTTTTTAAACCGGTCGCTATATTCCTAAGAGACCCCATGATGCAATGATGAAGTATGTGCTGGAGGAATGTGGATTTGGTCAGTGTTTACTTGTGTGACCCTTTGACTTTTGAAATACAGAAATCATCTGACATGTCATCAGTTAACTCCACTTTTTTGTACCTCACAGTAAGTGACAGAAATGCTGTTACATTTTCAATTTGTCTCTTTCTGTGCATAGAGTAGATTTCCCATCAGAGACCATGCCAAGCAGCAGAATGTGATGTTGGTAAACAGCATATAGCTACAGCCTATTGCAGCTCACACACAATACTGATTTTAATGTCAAAAACTTGCCTAGTTTTTAGCCTCGAGCTTTAAGAGGTCTCGAGTTGTATAATGCGTAACTGTCTGCATAACTGCTATAAAAATTTGCACACTGTGGGTATTGCATTTGCATTATAACTGCCTTCATAATTTTTCTGTTTTACCAATTCACTGTGTGGATACATGAATGACTGCTGATATAAAAATAATACTTACACAGGAGAAGAATGGTGTAAGAATGGTGTACATAATGTAACTTAGTACACTGTGTAACTTAGCAGTGATGCCGTGGGCATACATTAGTGAAATGAATTACAGGTTACACAAGTCAGTTACATATCACAGGTCATAAAAACCAGCATTCACATGGAATGGCGCTTGCAGGAATAAATAAGGAAAATGAAGGTCTCAAAATGAGAGAAGGAAGCAGCTGGTGATATACAAGGAAACATAGCAAACTAATGTCAAAAGCATAAACACAGACAGTTAGTCTGTTGGCACTCTTGCATTAGCTTGCCTCCTGAAGATTTGCAGAATAATTTTATGTCACATGTTGACGTTATTCAGGTTGATGTCACGTGTTCTAAAATACCACCCGACAGAGAATGTATTGTTTATTGGCAGAACTGGATTATGGCATTATCCCAATGACTCTGGTTATTAAATTGAATATATAAATCAATATTAAATTCAAGGGCAAGTGATGAAAACCAGAGATAGTAGGAAAGGAATTTCATCTTAAGCCTCATCTCATGGGATCTGGTTGCATTTTGTGGTTGAAGCATGATATTATTCATTGCAGGTGATACAATATCCTCTTTTCTCTCTGTTCATCACATTCTTGTTGCATTTTTTTTTTTTATGTGGAGTGTAAACTCCAGACAGAAACTATAAAGTCTTGAATGGTAACAGAGAGAGATACAGCACTTTGAGGAAGAGTGTGAGACAGAGAGAGAGATAGTTTATGTCTTACAGTATCTAAAATGTCTCTTATGGGACAGGCGGGTGAACTCCCATATTATTCCCAATTGTACTTTATCACTTCAGCTCCTCTGCAAATATCATGTAAGCCCTGTATTAGCCAGAAGAATCATATTGGAGGGAGGGAGCAGGCGTGCATAGTTTGAAGAGAAGAGAAAACTACAGTGTAGTTGTGTGTCTTCTTTTATTATCAGCATTTCATTGCAGGAGAGTACACTACTCTGCATTATAGACATAACCTCCTCTCTTCCTGCACCTTTTAACACATTCAGGAGTGCTTGACATAAATCACCTTCATTTTAAGACTGTGAAAGTTGTAAATCTCAAAGGGTGAGTTCTGATAGCATCAGCTCACTCTTTGCTTAAGGTGATAATATCCCAATGAAAAGCTCATTAGTTACCTGCTAGTCCATTAGGACTTGATTAATGACATATCCACCACTCAACCATTGAAACCTTTGTCCTGATAGTTAAATGGCTGTAAGTGTGTGAGTATGACACAAAAGAGCGGCATAGAAACAGAAAGAAGGGTCAAATCTCTGATGTAACTGCAGAAGCATTTATAGAGAATGTGTTGAATATGGCAGCTGTGGTATAAGCCCCTGGTAAATCGATGTCAACCCATCATCCAGGCAGAAGGTGACGCAGGATGCTTGTCACCCCTGCCAACTGGCAAACAGTCCTCCTGTAGACAGGAATTCACAACCCAGTGTCGGGTAAATAATGACCCTGTAGTGCACAGAATCACCGTGCAGCTTCCCTTTTTGACACCATCATGTTGTTCATCCTGCTGTGTGGCCTATTTTAATGATCCAAGAATGTTCTTTGCAGAGTCTAGACATCACAAATGAGACCCATATAGGTTAAACAACCAAGACTTTCTAATGTACTGGTGACTTCTAACAGATGACTCGTTGATATGAAACAAAATTGTTAATGTGTAAGAATGTTAAGTTACTAACTTAACCCCAAAAATCATTAACTTGACAAAACTTGTAGGCGTCTTGTACTATTTGTAGGTTAATGAACATAGAACATCAGCTGTCATTATCTGACTGATTTTGTTGTTTTTGCTTCCATCTGAATGGGGCCAAAGTTCAGCCTTGATTGAGCTCCAGAAATATCAAGTCATAGCATTTTACACTCATTTAACATTGTTATCTCAGCAGACATTGCAGCTGTTTTTCTCCACCAAAGGCTTGACCGTATTGGAAAACATTCTGTTTACCCATGTAGTCCTTTTCTCAGCTGAAAAACAACTGTGACAAACTAGGAAGGAACAACATTTTGAGGTCATGGAAATGCTCAGAGAAAGTCATGGGAAACTACAACAGGGTTAAGGTGTGAGCCCTGTAAATTTGTCTGATTTCCATTTTCCCCACATTCTCCTGTTCATATTCAACTGTTTTTTTTATTATTATTATTCTTTACCTACAGTGTACGTCCATTACTTTACACTGTTTCCAATCCAGAGCTTTGCCTTTTAAATTTTACCTTTCTTCTATCAAAAAATACATATATGTGTAAATAATGGAATAAAACTTTTATCTTTTATACTATGCAAGCCATGTTTGTTATAGTGATAATACAAGGGCATTAGATTCACAGGATTGCATAAGCAGTTACACATGAACTCAGTGTCCTTGGTACCACATACCAAAGGAAGGACATGTGATCTCAAGCCACATGGGTAGTTTCTTTGACTATGCTGGTTATAATCATCAGCTTAGACTGCTGTGAGGCAGCTTTTTTTACTCCAGGCTAGAATTATAGATGCTGCGAGCTGCATCCATAAAACAAATAGAGAAAAAAAGAAACAGATGGTACTCTGAAAGAAATTTCTGTTATCAGTGAAGCTGTGGAGTAGTAGTTGGGTTTCTTAAAACAGAAGGGCAGATGAACAATACAGGTCCATGGCTTATTGGTGAGAATTTCCTGCTAACTTATTGGTTATATGAAATTGACTTCTCCATTGGTTTTACAGGGGTTTCAGGAGGAAAAGAAATCCAATTTATTGTCTCTTTTAAACCTCTGAAAAAATAGCACTATAACGCTTAATAACTGCAGTTTTTCAGAATTTCATGCTGCACTATGAAGCCAACAATCAAGTTTTACCACCACAAACATGTTTCTGTACATGTTTGCAGCAAGGACTAAGCAGCTAAAATGTTCTTTTGATGCTCCTATGATCGTGCACAAAGTCCTGAAGCATCACACGGTGAGAGTGATGCATAGGAACCTGATCCCACATGCACAAAACAGTCAGGCTGTGCCAATCGTGAACATTCTGAACTCATTGATGACTAATATCACGCTCAGTCTAGACATACTCAAATACATTACACACTGCAATTAAATTCAGATAGTTCTCTCATGTTCTGGTGTTCTCATTAAAGTCAAACCTTGTATATTCAATCAAGCAGCTGCACTGCTGCTTATTACTCTTGGCAAATTCAGTCTCTTTGTCTCAATGTGATAATCACACACACACACAGTAACGGGCAATACAATGGCCTTCCGAAGTGTCATCAAGGTCATAACCTATCACAAATCCAACAAACAAAAAAAGGTGTCTGTCACATTATTTTCTGTTGCTGAGACTGAATGCTCCCACCCAGCAGAAAGTCAGTGGAATGCTTAGCATATCACTGATGGATGAAAGTCACTTCCTGGGGATCTAAGAAGAGCAGCCTTAATATCAGCTTTAGATACTGACAGACTGACAGAATCTGACAGAATCTTTTCTTTTTGTGTTGCTTCTCCGTTTCTCCCCCTCAAACACACACAAATGCCACAGTGAACCCACCTCATGCATCAGACCTCAGTGTCTCACATGGAGACTGTGACATTAGACTGTCATTTATTAACCACTCTAGCTGTTAGTGATTAACTATGTTACTGTTCATGGAGCAAGCCCTGTTATGGAAACCCTGCTGCTGCTTAGATTGTCCCACCAGTGCAATCACTTGCTGCTCCATCGCTGTCACTTCAAATCAATGGCAGCTGCTTATGCAGTTAAAGTGTGACCACGTCTGATGCCTTCAGTGTGAGGATGACAAAAAGAAGGGCACCTCTTAGGCTGTGATGTTATCAGCAACCCTTTCATAGGGTCATATGTCCATTTAGATACTTCCTGTCACTGATTAATGTTAAGTAATACATTATTTTTGGATAGATAATTGGATAGTGTTGAATGAATAGAAAATATAATGAGTTTGTTTTCCTCCTACTGGAAACTGATGGTCTTAAAAAAAAAAACCTAATTAGAAAATTATAAACAGTTTACTTTTAAATCATTACATCACACTACATCTGCAATGTAAATATAGCAGATTATAATTGCGTCAAAACCATGTAACTCTACACCCTCCTTACTGACAGGAATGTTTGACCTCAAGTGACAACCTCAGGGAGAGAGAGAGAGAGAGAGAGAGAGAGAGAGAGAGAGAGAGAGAGAGAGAGAGAGAGAGAGA
>VXCM01002146.1:37280-67488 GCA_014773175.1 Lucifuga dentata | reverse complement strand
AAAAAAAAAAAAAAAAAAAAAAAAAAAAAAAAAAAAAAAAAAAATTTAATGTACATATTCCTTCGCCCCATTAAATGGCTCTATCCTCACATTCTGTTTGCTGTGTTATGTATTTTGCATTTATGTCAAATTTCTTTCAGCCTCACAAGGTTGGTAAAGACTTTTCTGTAAATAAAATTGGGAGGTTAACTGAGTCTGACACACATATAAACACTTCCCACAAGGCCTCTGACCTCTTTGCTTACCAGAACTGAGTCGGAGACAAAGGCTGTAAATTAGGAATTCCACATCTGAACCATACGACTCAGCTATTAGTGCTTTATTGAGCGTGAACTCGTATGCCTTTGCTCTTAAAACGCTCTGCCTAGTCAGTGAGCCTCCTTCCTCTTAGGGTTGTGTTCAGTATTCTAGAATGAATCAACTTTTAGCTTGTTACATCTTAATTTGGCTTGGACGGTTTAGATTTTAACTGCAGAATAAATACAACTTTAGTTTTAGTTTATTTTGGACAAGTCATTTCAACCATCATAAGTTTTACATCATGCCTACAGGCTGTTTTTCCATGAGATGATAGCTAGTTATTTTGTGTATCTATTACAATAAGTGCACTAAGTGTTATTTCAGCACAGTTTTGTACTACAGCTCGCTGTTCCAAACAAAACACATCTCAATGTGAGTTGTAGGCAGCTGTCAAGGTAAAAGGCAATAGTAGATGTTGTGGGGTCAGGCTGTGATTTGGTATGGAGTTAAATGAGCTCAGAGAGTTTTCCACATAAAGATTTGGATGACAGGATGAAGAATAATCACCAACACTTAACATACAAGGGCTTTATTTTCAGCTACATCACTCCAAATTTTCTCCCTCTGTATTTACAGGTAGTAATTTTAGCTTTTTGCCAGACATGTCCCAAAGTGTTGGACAGCTATGTTCTGCATAGTTACTATTTGTCTCTGTGCAAAAATTGTTAGTTACTACATATGTAATATGGTGACTAAACTGTAACCTGCAATATTTCCTTTTGTGGAGGTTTTGCAGTGCTATTTATTGCTTAATGAGATACTTTGACACTTTGACTTTGAAGAGGACTTTGATGCTTCTTATTTCACATTTTCTGTTGATTAAGTTAGAATTTATGTAGGTGGCACGCTTTTGTTCATTTGTTCAGGATCAGTGGTAATCAGTACATTTACATGCACATTAAAAATTCAATTTTTTTTTCAAATGTCATGTAAAAACTGTAATTAGATTGAAATCAGCATAAATTAATCTTATCTTACTGCAATCTAGTTGTGCAACTGTAAAGCATTTTACTTAAGCATGTGAATGATTCATTGTAGTGTAAAGCATTCTCTGCATGTATTTCCTCAACTGGTGGAGCATCATGTAAATTACGCGAATGACAGAATCCTAATTCCATTCATTCAGTATATACGTTGTACTAGCTTCAGTCACAGTACAGACAAAAATTGGAGTAACGTGTTCATGTAAATGTACTCCTCATATATTTATTTGGTTCTTATAATAAGATGCTGTTCTTTCTATTAGAAACATAAAACACATCACTTCCTGTGCATTGGGCATTTTTCCAAAAAAAAAGACCTCACTCAAGACCATGTGTTCAGAACAGATATAAAAGCATTCATTAAAAGGCTAGAATTTGTGTCACGATTGTGCTTTTTCAGTCTAAGAAGTAAATCAGACATATATTTAGCCCACATAAAAATGTCACAGATTATTGTCTCAAATGTTTCAAAAAAGAGTGTGACTGTAAGTCATTGCATCCAGCAACAGAAAATCTCCTCACATTTAATGGTTGGAAAAATCAAGTCAAGCCAGTCATGCATGTCATAGCTTGCAGCAGATAGATCACAAAAAACAAAACAAAACAAAACTGGAGACATGGTGACATTTGTTCACATTTCACTACATTTTTGTTTCATTGCTAATAGAAAGTATTTTCCACTGCAGCTTGCTGCCATATGACAGTGGCTGTTTAACTCTGATGGCTAGCTCCTTCTGCAGATACTGCAAGTGCCTTGAATTTGATTTGGTATTTTCATTTACTCCCACCAAAACCATATGAGCAGTGCAACATGCCTGGAAATAGCAGGGACATGTGTGAGTGCGAATGTAATTACATAAAATTGTTATCATATGCTACCCAGCGTGTCTGTGAAGGTGAAACATACCCACAGGGACACCCCACACGACCACCACCCCCATTACCATCTACCACCCTGTCTGGCTCAAATGTCCTGAGACCAACGTGTACCTGGAATGAAGGATTTCAGAGAAAAACCTGCTTAGTGTCTAAGCAGAGAAAGATGATCTGTTTAAACTTAGAGTAACTTGGATCAAGTCAGTCAAAGTTAGCATTATACACAGACGAATGTCAGGCTTCACATGCAATCTCTGTTCTAAGATGCAGGCCCTGAAATGAAGACTTTAGTCTGATGCAGTTCTGAATTCCCATTTGCTGAAAGATCAGAAAATTGCACATCATTAGTTTTATATTAAATTTCAAAATACCTTAAAAAAAACTTTGCAAACAGTTTGCAACCTCCATGTGGTAGGTCTCTCACTTTTGTAGTGCCATTGCTGCTCGCTTTTGAAACTGTAAACCAAGAATTCTGCCCAGGGCAATATTACATCCATCAAGAGGCAGCAGCTATTGTTGATGTTGGCCTTAATGTTGACACACCCACACTAATATTATTCTTTCTTCCTTTCCTCCTTTCTTTCTTTGTGCGTGCTTGGTCAATGTTACAATCAGGTAACACCAGGCAGCAAAGCAGCCCAGGGTGACTTGTGTCCCGGTGACATCATTCTGACTATCAATGGGGACAGCACAGAGACCATGACACACATGGAGGCTCAGAACAAGATCAAAACCTGCACTCAGCATCTCACACTCAGCATCAACAGGTATGATACAATACAATAGCACACACTGCCCATCAATACAAATGACACAACATGCAACAAACGCTTCATAGTAATTTAGCAAACTGAGTCACCAGGATGTAATTGTTTCTTTTTTCAGAAAATGTAACATATTTTGCCCATTTTCCATTGAGAATCACTGCAAATTATGACATGTAGAATAATTGGATTTCCAGAAGCGCCATGTTTGCTAATCAATCAGTTATTCCTGCTTTGACTCTCAGCAGTGCAATCTTCTGGTTTTAGCTATGAGGCTCATTAGTAGAAGGAGTTGAAAAGCTTAGCTGATTTTTATGACTAAGGTCATTTACTGGGTCTAAACCAAGAGCACATATTGTTTCTATTTCTGGTTGTTCTGTTCAGTATGGCACAGTCAAGTTAAGGGACAGATGACAGGTTTATGACAACTGAAGTGAACTGTACTCTGCTCCTATAGAGCGCTGTCAAAGTCAATGAGCCTTGGACATACATTGAGTTAGACACTGACCTTTTGAAATGGACTTCACAGGTTGATATTGTACATTTTTCCAGTTAATGATGTGGAAAATTCTTTAGACTGGTGCATCATCTTTAGCGATGGTACGTGAGGATGGATGATGGTTATGTTAACATAGCAGAACGGAAATGATCCATCTAAACAGTTAATGACAGAGAGAGGGAGCAAAGAGAGAGGTGGTGGATAACCAAGGAAAAAGTGAAATGTCAGTCTCTTCCCACATTTATATTAGATGGTTTGCTTAGGGTTGCCAGAGTGCTGGAAAGTGTAGAGCAAATATGGCAATGTCAGAATCCCACATTCTCAGATGGCGAGCACTCTGTGGTCTCAGCAGAGTTACAAGTGACAACTGCCAACTGGTGCTTCAGCTTTCTCCATGTAGGGCAGGACACAAAACGGTTTCTTTCCTGTAATGGTTTGGAGTGTGATGCTGCCTTGGCCTTGCAGATTCAGTGGAAATAAGAATCACACCAGAAGTAATCTGTCCTGACAGATAAGCAAACATTTGCAAATGTAGGATCTCCACATTCAGACAGGCAGACAACGTATTTTTTTTTTCCTCTCTGCACACTGTATTTTTGTTTTATTGTATGCACTCTTGCATGCAACCCCCACCCCTGTCCTGTAAGGGAAGCTATCCATTTATCAAGCTGAGAGGCTGAGCTTTAAGTGGTTTGTCCACATAGGGATAGTAAATTTATTTAAGGATACATAAAGTAGTGCTCAGTGCAGAGAGCAGGGGAACTCCTCTGCAGCTGCAAGAGTAGAAAAAGGGCACTCCCACACTGAACCGCAAGCACCCTCATGTTCCAAATACTCAGCTTCAATTTCAATTTAAGAAGCTTTAAATATTGTTTGACAACATGGCATATGTATTCTTTGTCTACTTGACTAGGCATTTCAGTAATAAAGCTCTGTCACATTTACACCAGCATCCTGGAGTTATCTTTTCACTGTTGCTGATGACACTGATATTTGTATTATTTAAGAAAGCAGCCAACTTAGGAACTTTAAGTCATCTTTTTCTCAAACTACAGACTCTGATGTACTTAATCTGTCAAGCAGTTGTGCATGTGAGCCTTCTGCTTTTTTTCCTGTCCTATTTAGATCTAGTTTGCCCTTTTTCTTTTAAGATAATGGTGGGTATAAATCAGTAATTTTCAGCAGTAATAGTCATTTGCAACATTATTAATGTTTTGGCTAAATATTTAAATCAATTTAATGCTACCTTGGTAAATAAAAATATCAATTTCCATCAAAAATATGAACATTTCTGGGTGATTTCAATCTTTTGCAGTTACTCAAATTACCATAATAGTTAAATTATAAGCATGAGGCAAACACCAGACATCACCATGCTGTTCATCCATCTTCCTTTATTTTCCATTTACACTGACAAGATAACATTTAGATTCATGTTGACGTGACAGAACGGCAGCCGCTGGTATGCAACCTTCCTCAGTTTGTTGGATGAATAATTAGTCTCCCACTGCCCTGCTGCTGGACAAAGGGAGGATGAGGCATGTCTAAGAGATCAGCATGCATCTTTTCCTTCAGAGTTAAGATGAAGTGCAAGTGAAGAGGAGGCTTAGGGAGAAAAGGAAGGAAGATAATAGAACAGGCTTTCAAGAAAAAGAAAGGAAATTAAATAGCAGACAAGATGTTTTGGGATTATTGGGTAAAGAGAAGATAAAACAGCAGACAAAATGAAGTGTTAAAGTAGGAGAGGGGAGGCTGAAAAGAAAGTAGAAATATGACAGAGAGAAAGGACAGAGGGAGAGTAAGAAAAAGAGAAAGACCAAGAGGGTGGATAATCAGAGAGAGCGAGTGAAAAATCCACATGCGGGCCCTGCTCTGCCTAGAAAGGTATTTTATAGCCAAGATTTTTGCTGTGTGCATGGCTGGAAATTCCATCATACAGACAACACAGTGAAGCTTATCATTGCATTTCTGTCCGTCAGCTGAGGTATATAGAGCACTACATGTCCACCTCCTTTAAAATAATCAACTACAATATAACTGGATATGATCCTGGTCTGGAGAAATGGATGAATAAAGGAATCTGGCTGTTTTGAGCATCACACAACCATCTTTTATATTACTGTCAGGCTCTTAAAATTGGAACCCTAGAGCACAATGAAATTATGAGTTATCTGGATAATAACTTATCCAGACAATGGCAATGTCATGTTAATATGTAAAGGATGAGGAATGGTGTTATGTGCTGAATCTGCTTGGGAGAACATTGGAAATTGTCTTTTGTGGGCTATTTGAATATCTGAAGAATATTTAACCATTACCATTGATTGCAGGGTCAAAAGAAAATATGGGAGTGAACTTGGAGAAGACATGCTGATTCACTAGAAAATAATATTTTAGAGAACAACAGTCATCAGCTCTCATTAAAAGACCATGCCATAGAATCATACAAACAGTCCCAGAGCTGGAGAGAGACAGCAACAGGAGACCTGTAATTTACTGTTGCTGCCGATGGACAAATATGAGTCTACACGTCTGTTGTGAACCAAAATTACAGTACACTGAGTGCATCTGAACTTGAGGCCTTGTCTAGTCCAAGAATTCTCTTTTGTTACGTCTCTGCCTTTATTACTTTCATAAGCCCAATTTTTCATGATAGTTCCTAACATGGATCATTTTTAAGAGCGTTCTGCATCAAGGGTTTTTTGGTTTGGTGCCCTGGGAAGCCTCATGAAAGCTGAGTCACAAATAAAGAGATGTCATGAAATAGTGGGCCTGTAGTGGTAGTTTGGGGAAATGGCATAGGCCTTTTAAAAAAAAAAAAAAAAAAAAAAAAAAAAAATCAGGGAATGCTGTATATCATGCATTGCATATGTTACCATCTGTTATAATATATTGCAATTTACCTCTTTGCCCTATGTTTTTCTTAAGTATATAATTTTACTGTAGTCCCTTATAGTAGCTCTTGGAAAATTAGCCTGAACTTGTAGCACTCAGGTGTGTTTTTTATGCATAACCCTAAAGGCAACATGTGTTATTTATGCCTTCTCTATAGTATGGTGAATATCTCTCTGTGATTTTGATGAGTCTAAAGGCAAAGTCTAAAGAAAAAGAATAGGTCATCATTTTAACAAATCACAGTTTCCATTCAAACTCCTCCCTGCTGATGCAGGCCTGTAGGTGCTCCTCTGTGAGGAGAAACACCCTTGCTAATTTCTATTAGTTCCTGGCAGCAATGATCAAAGGAGCTGTGTCGTCTCTGAGGACCTGGACAGACACACAGGCTCATATTGGAGTGTGTCATGTCTGCTTTGCTTGGCCTGTATATCCTCAGAGTTTTGGTTTGAGGATATACAGCTACACAAACCAGCTGTAAAGGAAACTCTCCTGTCTTCTCCTGATTTCCTTAATTTTCTCTTCCTCGTTCATCTCATTAATTTTTATCTTCTTCTGTTGGCCTCCTCATCTCTAAGCTCAGTTTTCCTTTCTGCCTTCTCACTCTTCATTTCTATATCTCACCCCACTCATCTACTCACCCATCTCCCTCTTTTCCATCTTACCCTGCCTTCTCTTCTCCTTCTGTTACTTTTTAGCCAAAGTTATTGGAAAGGAAAAGTGGTCAAAGTCCAGAGAGACCACATGGTGGCTCAGATATGTGTTTCCACTGCTGGTCAGGCCTTTCGGGAAGAGCTGGGTTGGCAGTTTAAATGTGCTGAGACATGAGTCATAAACAGTTTCTGCTTTGTTCTTCTATGCTAAGAAAAATGAGGACATCATACTGAGCCTCCTGTTTAGGGTTATGATTAAAATTAAGATTAGGTTCAGGTTGGATTCAGGTGTGTATTCCAGAGGGTTGAGATGAGACAATTAAAAAGTGAAAAGTCCTCACAAAACAAGTAACAAATATGTTTCTTCTTGCAATTCTTAAAATGCTTCTGTCAAAAACCAATGTAGTATTCAAAAGCTTGAGTAAATCGACTTCCAATCTAGGTAGTGCACTAATGTCAGTTTATGCAGATTTCAGTCTGATTACACTGTTTATATGAATCAATTTGTTAAAATTAATTTTTTGACTTAATTGGAGTAGAATCCATTTTTAATGTGCATGTAAACACACTGACTATTGACTGTTGATGTAAATGTCCTCGTAGGGGCAAATAAAATCTTGCTTGTTTAAGCATTTAAGGGTTTGGATTTGGCTTTAGGCATCAATTAGGATTAGGTTTCAGTGTGGGTAATGGTTAAAGTTAGGGGTGTAATAGTGTGGGTTAAAGCTAAGATCAGGGATTTGGTGAATGGATGCAGTCAATGACGTATCCTCGTGAAACAATCCTGTATTGTTTTTGTGGGTTATGGATTTGTATGTCTGTGTGTGTGTGTGCCTTTTCCATGGTGTAAGTGCATATCTGAGCCCTGAGAGAAACAAAAAAACAAATCTGATCATGATCTAGAGAGAATAAACAAAATGCACATTGGAGGAATAAGAGAAAACAAGTGAAGACATGGAGTCAGACCTCTCTGGTGGAGGTTTTGCTCCTGCTGTCTCGCTTTGACTCCATGACCTGTGACTCACAGCTGAGGAATTATGCACGGGGCTGCATGGGACCAAAGGAACACTCCAGCTGTGACAAAGACAAAAAGAAACCTCCAGTGGAACAAACCCATGCACATACCCCACCACTACCACCATGACAGCCTTCTCCTCCTTCATCCCTTCATGTCCTTTTCCCTGTCTCGCTCTGCTTTTTGCTGTGGTTATAAACGTAACATCAGCGGAGTTTGGGAAGCTGAAAAGAAGGGGAGGGGGAACGCGATCTTCCCACTCACATTGATCTTGTCATCACCCAGACACAATTTTTCCAAATGACCCCTCAGGTCTGTTGACGAGACCTCCTATAACTGCTCTTTAAAATGCGACTGTCTCTTTTTCTCCCCCAGGAGAAAACATTTAACCTCTTCTCACATTACAAAATAACACAGGAACTGCCCCAACAGCAGTTTGATGTATGGTTGAGCTGAAAACCAGCCTCGTCTGTTTGAGATGAGTTTGACAGAGCAAGGCAAGACTCTCAGTGAACCCTGAAATGTTCCGTGATCAGCCGCATCTTAATTTGAAGGCACTTAGTTTCGGCCATCTGTCTCACGCTTCTCTTCGAACATGGTGATCCTGTGCAGCCAAAGTAAACTCATGCACCGCTGCAAAAACCAGATCTCCTCAATCAGGAAATTAAACCTGGCAGAGGGAGGTCAGGCAAGGGAAAATATGAACAAGGGAAAGAATAGAAAAGTCATCTTGATGACCAGAGACTCTTTTTCACTTTCTGAATGTGTTGTCTTTTCTCCCTCTTTCTTTTTTGCATTTACTCACTTTATATCTGTTTTTCAGTTCTTTTCTGGATAACCTTTATATTTTTTCCTTTCTTTTTCTACTGTTCTCATTTTTTGCAGATTTATCATCTTCCATTGTATCTGTGCCATATGAAAAGTATTATATCATTATGGCTTATTTTTCACAATTTGTGGCAAATCACACAAACTGAAAACAAACTGTAGTATTGTGAAAATAAAACTTTACTTTTCCATCCATCCATCCACCCATTTTCCACAGCTTGTCCAGGTCACAGAGGCAGCATGCTAAGCAAAGTAAGACAGATATCCCTCTCCCTGGCTACATCCTCCAGTTCTTCTAGAGGGATCCCAAGACATTTTCCAAGAGAGCTGGGAATAGAACTACTCTGGTGTATTCTGGGTCTGTCCCCTGGTCTCCTACCAGCTGGATGTGCCTCCCTAAGGAGGCGTCCAGGAGGTGCCCTGATTAGATACCCAAGCCACCTCAGCTAGCTTCTTCAACATGAAGGAGTAGCAGTTCTACTTCCTCCCCTAGCTTCCTCCTGATACCTGAACTTCTCACCCTGTCCCCAAGGGTGACTCCTGACACCCTGAGGAGGAAACTCAGCTGCTTGTGTCCAAACTCTCATTCTTTCTGTCACCCAGAGCTCATGACTTGACTTCTTAGTTACTAAAATGATAACACGTGGATCTTCTGTATGAGCCCCTCCTGACTTGTTTCTTCACTGTGTCATTTCTCTCCATTTTTGTCTCATTCAGTCATCTGTATTCAATCATATTTGACAGTGATGCATACGTTTAAGAGCAGAGGGGGAGCTGCTGGATGGAAATCAGAGACGACACTTTAGAAATGAGCCTGGTAGTGTTCACCCTTGTCCTATTTTTCATTGTGTATCATTACTTTTCTCAGAGCAGTCCCTGGTATCAGTGTGACACAAAGGAGGTAGTACTAAAGATGAGGTAAAGCCATTCAGTCTATAAATTCATTTTATTATAATATATCTCTTATAGCCTCACAGCTCATGGCAATCTGGTTAATACATCATCAGATGTGAAAAGGTATGTCCGGGCAAGGAAGGATTTTACTGCTCAGCCTGGGTTCATCCTAGGATCAGACAGAGTAAGAGAGACAAAGAAAGAGACAGAAACAGACCGAGGAAAGAGAATTAGAGGGAGAGAAAGGAAAGATAGAGGAAAGGAAGAAAGAGTACGAAGCTGACCATGAGATCCTGACAAATGTGTACCGGCAGCTGGTTTGAGGTGAACAGTAGAATCCTGATTGTTCCCAGACCATCTGGCCTAATCCCTCTCACACTGACTCAGTACAGAAAGAAATACTAAAGTGGCTAAGAGAAAATAACAATACTATCTATTGTCCCTGATCTAGTGGTGTGCAGCAGCTTGTTTATATCAGCCATGGCTGTGCCTATTTATGCTACATTACATTTGATAGGTGTGTCCCCAAATCACTTTTTCCAATCTGGAATACTGTTCAGTATTTATTGCATATGATGGAGTTCATTGTTTTCTAAACAGCATGTCTACAAACTGCAGTGCCAGCAATACATTTTCAAGTGGCATATTTCTTACATTTCTATTATGAACGATGGTCCCAAGCTGCTTTGCCTCTCACAGTTTCCACTCATGCCTCTGTGTTCTCAGCTCCACCAGTATGGATGAACAGTACGTTCTGTAGTCGTCTGTCTTGCATTTACAAATGTCAAGTCAGATTGGCTTCTGAATGTTCACTCATTTCACTGGGGCATTTGTGTGGTAACCATCAAAACCAAACGATCTGAAAACATGAAGGCTTTCTGTCCCACGGTCATGGGGGGGGGGGCTCATCCTGTGAAGTAGCTGTTGTTCGTCAGACACTTGGAACCTTATAAGAGCGTCCTTGATAGCAACACCTCTATGTTTCATAGTTGAAGCTCTCAGTCCGGCCAACGCTGTGCCAGCTGCAGCCTGATGACCTCACCTCTTTAGACATCAACTTTCCCTCCTGTGTGTTTGAGTGAAGCACACACACAAAATAGTCCTCTGGTGAGAGGACTATTTTGCTGCTTCTGGACTTAAGTGCAGCATTCGACACTGTAGATCATGGAATTCTAATTGACAGACTGAGGCAATGTGTGGGGTTAGGAGGGACTGCTTTGCAGTTGTTTACCTCCTACCTCTCCAACAGGTGCTTTTCGGTCTCTGTAGGAGATTTTATGTCATCTACCACTTCATTAACCTGTGGTGTTCCTCAGGGTTCAATCTTGGGTCTGCTCCTGTTTGTTATTTACATGATCCCACTTGGTCAGTTGATAAGTCGTTTTAACTGTGTCTGCTATCATTGTTATGCGGATGACACTCAACTGTATATATCATTCAAACCTCATCAGGTGGATAGGCTGACAATCTTATATGACTGCTTTACTGCCATCAAGGAGTGGATGGCTAATAATTTTTTGCAGCTAAACTGTGAAAAAACTGAAGTTTTGCTGATTGGCCCTGAGACCATCACACCACCAATACTGTTTGGCTCACTTCCTATAAAATCTTGTTGCAGAAATTTAGGTATCCTATTTGATCAGCACTTAAACTTTGAACAACATGTTAAGTCTTTGTCACGAAACTGTTTTTACCAGCTTCGTAACATCTCTAAATTACGATCTGTTGTTCCATACAGTGTCTTTGAGACCATTATACATGCGTTCATATCATCCAGGTTGGACTATTGTAATTCTCTGTTCACCTGTCTCAACAAATCTCTTTTGGGAAAATTGCAGCTTGTACAGAATGCTGCTGCAAGACTGTTATGCCGAACTAGCTGCAGAACGTCCATCACTCCTGTTCTTGCCTCCTTACACTGGCTACCTGTGAAATATAGGATTGATTTCAAAATTTTGTTATTCACATATAAGGCTCTTCACAATCAGGCTCCAGCTTATATATCGGAACTTCTGATGCCGTACTCGACTGGAAGGACTCTCAGATCATCTGATCAGGAGCTTCTCACCATTCCTCAGACTAAGTTAAAGACAAAGGGTGACTGTGCTTTTGCTGTCGTGGCCCCCAGGCTCTGGAACAGCCTCCCCAATAATATAAGACTGGCAGAAACTGTGGACTCTTTTAAGCGGCTTTTTAAAACATTTTTAAACAGACAGGCTTTTAACTGACTTAGTTTGTATGTGGTTTGATTTGGTTTTGTCTTTGTTTTAATTTCAATTTTATTGTGAAGCACTTTGTGAGTTCTGCTCTTGAAAGGTGCTTTATAAATAAATTTTACCTTACCTTACCTTACCTTACACACACGCAACACACATGTACGAACAGTTTGGAGACATACAGTGCACACTGTTGCAACCCCATAGTGGTTAATTGTTTGTGTGTCTGGATACAGATGCGAATGAATCAAGGGGAGCAGAATGAATGCACACACAGACACAGATACACACAGACACACACACACACACACGCTGCCTTTTAGTCTTCTCAGAGTGATGTCACAGTTTTACCCTTTTGAAAGTTGGCTGATTTCCCAATGAACAGCTAATACCCTGGCAACCAAAACTTGCCAACACAACATGCAAATATAACTTGAAAGTGAAATAACAACTCAAGTGAACCATAAGTAAAGCCATTTGAGACAAATCACAATATTTTATCAGCCCGAGGATTAAATTACAGGCCCTCAGTTTCAAAAAAATATTTTTTTTCTGTGCTTGTTAAATAGATTAAATTTTGCTGACCTATATGTGGATGCACATTAGACCCATTTAACAGTATTTTATCATCACTGTCAGTAAGTCATGATATATTTAAAGTAAAAGGAACTGGAGCCTATTACTGTAATCTAAAGAGGAGGAGGAGGAAAGCTTTCTGTAGTTCAGGTATCACTAAAACATAAGTCACTTAAGAAGTGATGACCAACATCCATTTGATTTTTTCCCAAAGTCTGGATATTTCATATGATGTGATGAAGACTATATTCATACCAGAGGGAGAGATGCTGGCACATGGATCTATCCAGTTCCTAATGAAAATTCTTGCCAAATGTAGAAAAACCATATCTGTGCACACACTCACACATACATACTATACCTGCATGGACTTACACACATTTTACAAAAGCTACCACTACAGCGTATGATGTGCGAACTGCAGCTATGTGAGTGTGTTGGCACATAAAGGGGGCATTTCATTCCAGGAATGCATACTGCTAATATTAGACATCAGTTAGTGGGATATCATATGAACCTGAAGTCGTGATTTTTCCTAGCTTACAGTCATTTTAAGAGGATTAAAGTAAATACTGTCTCTACTTTCACTGCTTTTTCTTTCTGTTCAAACATTCAAGTCCAGCTATAATTACAGTTTATACACAAGACCTGCTGTGGAAAACCTGTTAGCTAGCAAAAAAAAAAAAAAAAAAAAGTGGTAGTGCTCAGCAAAAATGATGGCATACTTCAGTACTTTTGATTTTGTTTGATGGTACATGATTTATTTCTCTCTTTCTCTCATGGGTATTGTATTCCAGATCAGGATCAAGAGACAGAGTGTGGTCGCCAACATTTAGCGAAGACAGCAAGACAAGTTCCTACATGGAGCCTGACTTACAGGTAAACGTGATACTCTCTGCATGTAGAACTCACAGGGACTATTGAGATTGAAAATCTTGCCCATCAGAACTGTAAAATTTCTTGTCCCCATCAACATTCAGTTATATTCATCAGATTTGGGTCAGAACTGAAGTGAAAATACTCCATAGCTGTCCACAACTGAAAGAAAGAAGAATTCAGAAAAATCAGAAATTGGCAAAAAAAAAAAAAAAAAAAAAAAATGTGGCATTTCGTTATTCTCCATATTACATGGTTGGCCTTCTATGGCCTTAATCTTCATACAGGCAGGTCTCATATCCCAAATGACATAGAAAATGACACCAACCTATTTGCATTTCAAATGGTTTTGGAGGTTAGTAGCAATATGTTGGACATGAACTAACAATATACAATATTTAGTGACCAAAGCCAGTGTATTTTGGCCACATTCATATTGATCATGAAGAAAGGATGGATGATGGATGGATCGATATGAGCACAATCAAAATTCTGAATGTGACTAATATTGTACCACTTAATTTTAAGGCCTTTTTGTAACAACTAATACTGTATTTAGCAAAAACAAAATTTGTACTGAAACAACTGATGCATATATATTATGTCAGAAAAGAGGGAGAAAGACAAGACTGGTATTTGATGTCACCTAGTGATGCATTCACCTAGTTATGCAGTAACATATTGGTAAATTTCTACCACCCAGCATCACATCAGTCATGTCCTGTTACATCTAATTCAGTGTAATTCACTCTGGATGAGAATATCACCTAAATGTTTAAAGATCGAATTCTGGGAATTGAGGCTGTGGCTACTTTGCTGTAATTGTGTATATACAGTATGGTTTAAACGTGACCCCATTTATAGTACCACCACTGCCAGCTACATCTGGTGAGGTGACTCAGCACCATAAGTTTCTGGTAGGATTTCAGTCAGACTCGATTTAAACTGGCACTTAGTACTTTGGCATCGACTGCTTCAGATTAGATTCTTCAGCTACCTACCACACTAACCACAAGAGAGGATATTTCATGTCTGGGGACGTGACTTAAGAGTCCATTTCTCTGGGTGTGACCTAAGTTGTCACGGTCTGTTTGTATCCTAAATAGCATCCATGGAAACGACCAAAACACTCGATCCATAATTTGCAAGTACACTATCATTCACATGATTATAAATGCATCTCACTGTTCACTGGAAGAGTTTTGAAATAGTGTCTTGATTGTTTTCCAATTGTATGAGCTGCCAAACAGATATTCAAGGCATGATGAACCCTAGCAGATGATCTTTCCAAGTTTCCCAATGTTGGCAGGCTATCACGTTTCTGAGCATGGAGAGAATAGGAGGTGTGTCTGTGTCTGTGTGTACGCGCACACATTTGCTGTGAGCATAGGGACTCTCTGAAACAAACGGACAATGAGCATATTGTGTCTCAGACATTCGAGAGATGTCCATGTGTCAAGTATTGTGTTGTGGTAGTTGTGGAGTCAGGACTGATCTGAGTCTTTGTGCCCTCTGCGGCAGGATGTCCTTGTCTAAAAAAGGGCTGAACAGACACACAAAGAGCTGAAGTGAAATCTATCTGTCCACTCATCAATGGGAGTTTGACACTATACAGGAAAGAGAAGTATTCTTTTCAGTGGCAGACACAAAAGTAAAAGAACTGGGAAAGAACTGATGTGTTGTAAGAAAAGCCTTGGTGTAATTCAACAGGGGTGTTTGGCTCAGAATTCTCATCAGATACTTTCAGACAATATGGAGAATAGCAGCATCCCTTAAGGATATTCAGTCTGAAATTTTCAATTAATGCAATGATCAATTGCGCCATTGTCATGTTGCAATCAAAGCTGATGGAAAGGCTGAAGATATGATACAGTCCATAACAGTACAGTACAGTACGCGATACTATACAATGTGGTGATGTGATACAGTACGGTGTGATACGATGCTACAGTACGGAGCAATATGATACGAAGCGATATAATGCAATACAATGCAGTAATAATAATGTAACGTGATTGTGAGTTGAATTGTAAATAGACACATTTTTTTTGAGACTTCTGTAAAATCCAGAAACACCAGTGCAGCAGTCTTCAGAAGACCCCATTTTCCCAGTTTTAAATTTCCAGTTCAGGTCTTGTTCTAATTAACATGAAATACCAAACTTGAGTGAGAGGAACCATCAGGAAGAACTGTTTATACAAACACAGACATGCATGACAGGAGGGCTTTGCTTGCGGGTAATCTGAGAGTAGCAAATCTGTCTCTCTCATGCTCTTCTCTGTCCTCTGTATCTGTAACATCTTATCCAGTCCTTTCTCTCTCCTTCACTGAAGTCTACAAAGTTCCCTGGTGTCTCATTTAATGAAGTGAACTTGGACTGCTGGAAACTGCCAAGTCAGGGCCACTTTAGCGTCACGCTCAGGTGGATTCTTCTTAGCACGAGAGGAGAAAATATCTGTTCCCTGGGGTCGCATAAAAGACCAAGGTTCTCTCTTTCTGTCTTTCCTGCTGTATTTGGATATGGTTTGAAAGAGTAAGCTGATGCCACCAATGCTGATTGTTCTTCAGACACGGAAACAGTATGTACTCAGGCCTCTGTAACACTGGTGAACTAAATCCATGCTGAACTCTGTGATGCGTATCCAAATTATTACCCAAATGGGGTAAATCACTGGGAGTCTGAGGCAGTACGTTGTACTAGTATAGCTTTGAAGTGCCTGTGATCCCAGTTGTTCTATGGTTAAAAATTAGAGCAAGAAATAAACTAAACTAGAGGCAAATAAGACACATATTATATATTAAAAATTCTCAGGAAAATTATCTCACATTTTGCAGCCTCCATTTATCAAGAAGGCTAAAAAGCAGGCAGCTAGACACAGCGCCACAAAGATTTTTCCTAGCAGAAACACATCCACCTAAGCCAAATAAAGAGCTTCTGAATACTTTTCCTCTCATGAACTCCATGAGGGCATTCGTTGTGACATTCCATATTTGACACTTCTCTTTTTTTTCATGGACTTGTTCTTTACCAGCTGGCTATGTTGGAAATTCCAGTCTCACTTTTGGGAATTAGCTACTGAGCAGGATGTGACACATGGAAGCTATGAGGTGTTTCTTTTCACCTCGGGAACATGACAGACTCTTGTAAAACTTGATGAGGGAATGCTGTATTTTTAGAGATGATTGTTTGACTCGGATAGTGCAGCTTTTGCAACACCTTTTGGAGTGATCCTATTATCAGTTTTGGGGAATTCAGTGGGATGGTACGATATTATTTCCAAGGAGCTGAGCTCACGTCTTGGCAAGACTGTCCAAAGACTACCAGACTTCAATAACAACTCCCTCAGATAGAAATAATTTGACTTGTAATAATGAAATAATGATGAAGCAATGAGCCTTTTGGCTAAAGCTATATTGCTTGCAGCTGCACTATAGACATTTTAAGCAAAGTCGGAGTCTTCAGCAGGATATGACAATACCTGCTCCTTACAAAAGTACAATTCTGTACTTTCTGATGCGATGCAAGGACAGACAGATCAAATTGAGTGACCTGACCCACAAACCAACTTCCAAATATCTTCAATGTTAACAATTTCCAATGAGAAAGGCCACTGAAAGAGAAAATGCTTCTCTTTATTATAAGTGGTGATCTGAGTTTTCATTCCCATTTTAGGTATGAAACTGTCATGTCTACTTCTTGAACAGTTTATGCACTAGTAAAGCAATACTATGAACTACTGGCATTTCAGTTTTCCAGAACTCCTTCCTTAAATTACACAGTGGCAGCTTCAAGTTGGAGTGAATGGCCTATTGGTCAATGTTAGAGTCAAACAGAATTTTTTGGCAAGTGATGTCAGGATGCCAATAATGGCCCATACTCTGTTATTAAAGTGATAGCTATTGTGGCAAAACATTATGGCTCTGTGGAAAGAATGAAACTTCACAATGCGGAAGCCCCGAGGTCTGGATCACACGTCACCAAGGCTTTATTCCCAAACCCTTCAGTCTCAGGCCACGACCTGGCAGCAGAAGACAAATTCTCTGAGCTGACATTAATAGGAGCTGACAGATAGAGTCCTTGTATGACTTTCAGATTGTACTTCTTGCTTGGAGCTTTACTTCAGAAAAACCTGTGCGTGATGTGCGATTTGTTTTATGAATGGAACAAGGCATTTACTTTCCAAAATCTGTCAGGGAGAATTGTCTACCTTTTTTAAAAACACAAGAAAGTAATAAGCTCATAACCCAGAAATTTAGAATCGAGGATGGAGTTCAAGAGTTGTAAACTTAATTTGTCAGTGCAACATTTGGTAATATGAAATCTCCAACTGACTCATTGAAAGCGTAGATTTCCTGGAAAAGAAGTTTTGAATGTGCACCACAAAACCTTTTAATAAGTTTAACAATATAGGGGCATCAGAGGGCTTAAAAGGTTGCCAAATATGTTTACTGCATCCACGAGTACTTAATCCCCACCAGGGATCAGACCCCTGGAGAATCATGGAAAGTTTTTTTTCCTCATAACAGGCCTGCAGCATCACAAACTATTATTGTTAGATCTTACACTTGTGACCCCACGTATTTGGTTGTGTTCACTAATCAACCACTAATTCCTAGAAATGTCCAAATCATTATCTGAATTTTCCAAATGGTGCACTCCCTTCTTTCCTGGCTGTCAGCTTGGGGCTCTGACAGCACTTTTTCATTGTGTTAAGAAAGTCCAGAAAGTCTGTAATCATCAAACCTCATGCGCTCAGTTTATATGACCGAGAATAATTTTCCTTCTCAATTTTGTTTTTTTTTTTCTAGGATTAATGGGATATTCTTTTTTTGTTGCTGCTGCTCTTGGTCTATTTTTAACCATTTACTTCATGATTTTTATAAAGTTATATGATAACACTGCTCGATACAGCTTTATAAGAGTGTGCAGAGCATTGGCATGTGTGATCAGAGACATTTCAAACCATTTTATCAAAACCACCTATTTGGAAACTCATAGATGCTGTTCCCAGTGTCAGTTTCCATTTACTGTACATACCATAATTCAGATTTACAACAGACAGGACAAAAATATTGTACATAAGTTCCAAATAGGTAAATTAGATAATATCTTAAACTGGGTACTTGATTTAAACCTTTCTGATTGATAAATTTTATATATATCTATATATATATAGATATATATATATATAAAGCTTGTATCTGTGCCTAATCATTTAAAATGTTATCATGGTGAACAGGAAACAATGAAAATAGAAAAAAGTCTCGAAAGATGATTTTTTGAGCTTTAACTTGTCTCTTCTATTACAGCTTCTATCTAGTTGCTGGTTGCTTTGAATCAGCAGGCTTTGGAAACCTCTGCAGCCAAACAAAGCATTTAGTTGTAACGTCATTATGAAGTGCTTTAGCATTTCCCTAATAAGTAGCTTAATCAATTAAGACTTAACAATGAGCTGAATCCTGGCTATACACACATACACACAGTATGGTATAGTCGCTTATTCTCAGCTGTCTGGGTACATTTATCCAGTTGGCTTTCTCTAAAACACACAATGAATGAATGTTTGAACTGAAGCCATTACTGGCTTGGAAAATGAAATAAAACTTAATAGTTTGATTTAATAGAGGAAATTGATAAAATTGTGTCACATTTTCATGCATTAAGCCCCTGATGCCTCGACTCTGCTTTCTCCCCTCTCAGAGAGGCATAAGGCCAGAATCTCTCTAGTTCCAGTGTGTGTTAAAAACTATTTTCCTTTCTTTGTACNCCCTCCCACCCAAGCTCTCCCTCACATTCTCCCTTGAGCTGCCTGTCCCTTCTCAGCAAAGCACCCAGGGCTATAAAGGGCTGGTTTGTGTTTGGTTAGTGGTGCAGAGCACCATGTGAAAAGCTTAATTTTGAAGGTCCAGGGGGATTACCATGCAGGAGGCAGACAAGCAGGAGGTGGTGGTGTGTGTGGATTTGTGTGTGTCTTTTTCGTTAGACCGGCAGGCTGAGGTCGCAGTCCTCAGTTAAAAGGCAACCATATGATTTCAATTAAGGTCCTCTACCTTTTTCTCCTCCTCTTCACCCTCACCTCCTCCTTTGCCTACTCTTCCTTGACAAAACTGTGGTTGTGGGTTGAGGTACCAGAGCTGAAACTTCAGTCTTCTCCCATCCAGGCCCTAATTAATCAGGGTAACTTTAAGTCAGGTTGATGAATGGAGGAACCCTCTGCCTCTTGGTCGGATGCACCCTAGTTAACATAATGCACTTTTTATGCTTGAATGCCTACCATATGTAAGTGTGGGGGTAAATGTGCATAAACACAAAAACAACTGAACACACAAACTCTTTCTTTCTTTGGCACACACATACACACATAAATGCCCAGTCTTCCTGAACCATTAGACATGCTTGGTTGCCATTGTAAAATAGGTCAGTGAAATCAGATGGCACTCTGAATTTATGAGCGTGCAGAGTTAGACAGTGCTGGTTCTCATAAATAGTTACTGCTTTTGGTTCTTGTTTCTCCTTCTTTATCTGTCTTTTTTTTTCCCCCTCAAAGTTTTTCAGTGTCTAAGCCAGGAGGAAGAGAGTCAAGATCTGGGAAAAAAAAATGAAAGAGTAGTGCTCTCCAGGGAGGGAAATTAGGTTATAGATCATTTTACAGATGGCCTTTTTCAACAATCCAGTCTGTTTCAGATAGAATGATGCTCCTGATACTAACTTTAAACTGTTTTGACTACATTGGAAAAACAAGATAAGGTTACCAGGTGATTTCGGGTGATAAGGTATTACTTATAGCATATAAAACAATAAATGTAACTCTCACCTTGAGACAAAATCTGCATTAAACCTATGTACTGTCCCACAGATGTGAAAATGGTAAAATAAATCTTTTTAATGAGACAGTTTGGTTTAAAGCTGATATTGTGTAATAAAAAGAAATCCAGCTCTCATACCGTAAGAGCACCTCGAAAGCACTTACAGGTCCTGAATGTTACCAAACTGGCATTTTTATAAGGCTAGCACCAGATGTGCTGCCTTGTAAATCTGCCATCCACTCAAAGAAAACATGTGAGTGCAACAGACACGCGAGGTCGGAGATGCCTGTATACGGAAAAGAAGGACAAAGAGAATAGTTGGAGGGGGATCGTCTGAAACAGAGGCGGTCCAGTCATATCAGGCATGAGGCCTAAGGTGAAAATGGGTGAAACCTAGCAACAGGAAAATGGATCTTTAAAGAAGAAAAGGAAAATACCACCATTTTATATGTGGTGATTAGTGCTTAAATCAGCTGCTTCATTTACTTTTATGGGATACCAAATTGTCCTCAAATTGCCTCACGATTCCCTTAATTTTCTTGATTGCCCTTCTACAAGTGATTTTGTTTTAAAGGATAAAATTATACATCCTCATTAGGGTCATCAGAATTAGACTCATCTAATCACCAGCCATCCACAGCTAAAACATCAAAACTACTCTTAATTAATACAAAACTAAATGTTTTGCTTTCGGCTGGATTTCTTCTTCAGGTAAAATATTCCATCCAATCGATAAAATAAGAATGGAATGTTTTTCTTCTCCTTTATCATTCTGTAAATATATTACCTTATGTGTTAGGGTGTGATTATCTGCCTCCTTTGCATGTCATGTTTTTACAGATCGAGAGTCATAAATGTCATGTCTTTTCTGTCATGCCACTGCAGGAAGACGGTGTAACATAATATACTCTCAGGGGTTTTCCTCCACTTGGTTTCCTTTGTTTCCTGTGCGCAGGCAGGAATAAGCAAGTCTGATTGTGATACAAGCACTGATAGTTATCTGCAGAATTCCACCTGGTTGGCATGAGTAATAAATTCTCACTTAGATTAAAAAGATAGCTACAGTGTTTTGTTCTGCAGAACTTGAATCATCTTATACTTATAAACTACAGATCCTGGAATGTGATATGAGTTTTGAAGGCACAAGATGAATTTACAGGTAAAATAAAAGATAGATACAATATTGATCAACAAATCTTTTCAAATTCTTTCAATATCCCATCTTAAGTTAAGTGGAAGAGGGGAGGTATTTTCAGCATTAAAGTAGTGATTAGTGAGTTTCCAAAGTGGAGGGCCCAGGTCCAAAAACACACCAAAAATGTCCTCCTCTTCCTTGACTACTTTAGGACATTCAGTATAGATCTTAAGTTTGTTTTTTGTTTTTTTGTTTTTTTGTTTTTTTTAAATACTGGTGAATTTTGCATGTCTTACCTGTCAAAATGAAAAACAATCTGCTGCAAATGTGCTGATTCCCTTGGAAAAGTCCTCTGAAAGTTACTTTTTTTAGAATCTGAATGTTTATATTCTGACACAAAAGTGAGGTGGTAATGAAAATTACAGGAACATTTTGAAAGCATTTAAACTTAAAGGTTTGTTTTGCCTAATCAGAATATACTCAAAAATAGTAATGTTCAAATTTTGGCAATTCTCATTATTCTGTGTGTTTCACAGTCTTCCACTGGTTTGGCCTGTTTGGCCCTGTGGTGAAAACCAGGCTTCAGAGTGTCTGGTTTGCTGGGGAAACAACCACAGATGGTTGGGTATTTCTGACATCCTGCCCAAACAGGGCTTGGCGCTGGGGGTGAAGATGGATTGAGTGATGACTCCTCCTGCCTCTCCTAACTTTAACCATGAATGCCTAGCTGCATGCATTTTGTTAAACTGGTTTTTGGATTCATTCTTTTTTGTTTGAAGTTTTGGGGAGAGTAGAAGGAGGGTGGGGTTACATTTCTAGAAACTCATCTGTCTTGATGGCAGGAGGCAGGGCAACGATAGGGTATTGAGACCACTTTCCCAAGTTCAGGATGTGGTGTAGAGGGAGGTCTTCAGCTCTCAGAAGTGGTGATTACAGACAGCTTGTGTGTGTATGTGTGTGTGTGTGTGTGTGTGTGTGTGTGTGTGTGCATGTGTGCATGCATGCATGTGTGTGTGTGGTCCAGGCATGGAGTGAGGACAACATCACGTCCAGCAGACACATCTGTTGAAATGACAGGGGTCCTGGAGAGGCTGTGAACTCTGCCTCCTGTGGCTAAGGCACTTTATACTAGCCAAACACACACATACACACACTCATTTCTCTGGCCCACAACAATCTGACTCTGAAGAAGGACGTGTCTTCATTCTCATCCTGCTGCGTTGCCTAACTTATAAACAAGCCATTCCATTCAGCTGAAATGTTTATAGGTCCAAGTTATGATAATGTGCAGCCCTGGTTTAGTTCTTCACAATCTCTGGCTATCTCTGAAATGATACTCAAATTGGTAAAATGCTATCAGAAGTGGTGACATCATGGTGAAACTTGCAATAAAACGTTGTTTGTGAAGTTGTTCAGTTGCTTAGACAGACAAGCCAGGCTGGTAGTGAGTTTTATCAGTGAAGCATGTTGATAGCTGCATGTCTGCAGCGGTGAATGCTGGGTGATGTCACTGTGGACTTTGTGCAAATCCATTCAGAGGGCATGGAGTCCAGCATAAACACACTCGCTATATGTATACAGCTGTAGGTGTCTGTCCATCTCTCCTGCATTAGTCCTGGAGGTTCTTCCAAACAGTTCCAGGGCAGCAGCTGTGTGTTGCAAGAATACGGAAAATGTGTCACCAGCAATGGCATTTACAATATCACTGTTAGGTACAATCTTTAGACTTGATAGATAGAATCTGTCAATTACTATAAACTATTTAGTGGATAGGCAGGAAAGAGTAAGAGGTTTTTTTCAGCATTTACACCGAAGCAAAATAAGATATGATGGAAAAATCTGCAGGAAATCGAATGCTTTTATAAGCCGTATTATTAAATGGGTAAAGGAGAACTGGAGAGGAAAAGGTTTTTCTGTCAAATCTCATTGCTGCAAAGCCTCATTTGGGAACATCCTGTCTCACCGCCTCTGAAGAATTGTGGTTTTCTTAATCAGAGCACAAAGAAAGATTGCTTCCTAAGCTCTTCTGTCTTTTTAATCACATTTCCAGAACCTTATTGCACATCCTGTAATGAGTCCCTGACCCTTTTTTCTTATTCTAATATTAGAAATTCTTCCTCTGATGTGACCTTGCTTCACTCTTACTTTCATACTCTTCCCATAGATATTTCATTCCATAATCAGCTTCTCCTATATCTCCTGTTATGTTTTCATTTGCATTGATTTCACTCCACCATCTTTCTGTTTTTCTTACCAGAATTTCCGTCCAATCACCAGTGGATATGGCAGTTACAGCCGCAAACCTTCGTATACCCCTGAGCCCAAATCCCCGCAGGCTCCCTACTCGATTCATATGAATAACGGACACTCCAGACACAACAACAGCCACAGCTATGGACACGGGAATGGAACCAGGCACACTCAGTACAACAACCCAGGTGGACTTCACGGCCAAAATGGCAGCAATGGTGACAGATGTCTGCCGAGCAAGATGGGAGGCCTCAGCCTCAGCGCCACACACAGGTAAGATGATCAAAGTGGTGTTTTCTTTTTTTTTTTTTACATCCCACTGTAACTGACACTTTTGACAGGATAAGTAGACTAGTCTAAGTTCACATCAGTACTGTGAAATTTTCTAAATCACACATGGAATTAGCTGAAATATTTACCTACATTTATCCCTCTCAAATCACAGCTCCCAAAACCCATTAGCCTACTTCTAAAGCTGCACTAGGCATGATCTGATGTTAAAATACACCTGTAATTTCAGATGTGTCTGTAATTAAAAGTCTAGAGATGCCTGCTATGAATAAACTATAACAGATGTACACACACACATACATACAAAATATACTTCTAATATCTCCTGACACCTAAATGGCCACGTGGACTGGAAAAGCCATTTGTTAGTGTGTGTCCCCTCCAGTGGGTAATAAATGTATGTGTATTGTCGCAGTGTTTAACAGATTTCCTCCTGACTAGACTGTTAATCCTGGCAATCCCCACCACACACACACACACACACACACACACACACACACACACACACACACACACACACACACATACATACATGTGTGCACACAGTCTCTAGTATTACCTCAGGCTTTCTCTCATTGATAAAACAAACATAAAATCTCTCGAGCTATGATAAAGCACTTCATTTAGACTCCTGCAGGAGCATCTGGAGAGAATATGCAGTGTGGCATTAAATAATCTCAACACATCTGTCACAGCAATGATCACGCACACATACACATCCATCCATTTTGTTTAGTCTGGGAATATTTTAGATGGATGGATGAACTTGCAGCACCATAATGCAGAGCCTGTATGATTGAGACTTCATGCCTATGGATTATACTGAAGTATACATATCCTCCTCTGTTGTTGTTGTTCAGTTATACTTTTTCCCTTCAGGTTTTCCTTTCTTCTAGTTAGATCTGACAAACATCAGCATGCTTTTTTCTTTTTGTTTAGACTAATTTTTTTCCTGCCTTAGTCAAAGGTGAACATCATGTCACCACCTGGTACAAGAGTGGTAAGTTCGATAGTATTGAGGAAAAAAAACATACATTTATGGTTTACATTTTTGGGTGAACAGGTCTAAATTAATGTCAGGGATCACTGTAATTGATAGTCTTAAAATCTATTTTAAAATTATGATCTATAATGAGAGAGTTTTTGGTTTTTCCAGCGTCTTGATTAAACATGGAAAGTAGATGTTTTTCCATCATCTGTCATCCAGTTAATATAACATTAATAACGATACATTGCATAAATACCTTAGCTTTCTTGTCTCCCTCAGCCCGGAGCCACCCACGCACTCCCCTGGGGGCCGTAATGGTGTCGACACAGAGTCAGATGTCTACAAGATGCTGCAAGACTATGAGGAGCCTGTCTCTGAACCCAAACAGTCCGGCTCCTTCAAATACCTCCAGGGGATACTGGAGGCTGAGGATGGAGGTAGGAAGTTTCTTTCTTTGATATCTTTTTATTGAGATATTTTTGAAGAGAAGTGATTTAACTAACTGAATTAACATAAAAACATAAAGCAAGTCATGCTGGATATTAAGCCATCACAATACTGCTGAAATAGAAATATCAAAATATATTAACACCACCCCCACCCAGGCAAAAAAGCTAAAATAAAATTCTTTATCTGTAAAAATAACCGATACAGTTTTGGTAAAATATGAAGGGATTGCTAATATGAAACTGGTATTCACTACCTGTCCTAGCTGCTGCCTCCCCTGAGTTCCTTTCCTCAAAATGTTATGACCCACAAACCTGCTCCCCATTTATTTTATTTCCCCATATATCAGGTAGTTTCCCCTTAGTTTACGCGCTGACTGTTCTCATTAGCATTCTGCCTTGTGATCCAGCCATTGTTTGTTTGCTTGTCTGTCTTCAATATAGTCTTAAATTATAGCTTAACCCTTTAAATGGTATCCCACTTGACATAAGTGTGTGTGACATAAGTGTGTGTGATATAAGTGTGGAGCAATTATTCATTTTGGGGCTGCGTTCCAATAGCAGTATGATCACAAAAGTTTTAAAAAACAGGTTAAAAGGATGATTTAATTTAGAAGAAATATGGAGAACTGAATGAAGCTGCATCTTTTTAACAACTTGCCCAAATGGTGCTGCATCACTTATAGGACATATTTAAAAAATTATAACAAATAAAAAAAAAAAAAGATGAAACTAAGAAGGAAATGTACGTGAAAGACTCATCACCACCTTGTTCATTCTAGACAAAATCACTGTTTGGGAACAAATCTGTATGTTTATATTATGTGATATTAGCAATTATGATTTTATGGCCTCACTTTCAACACGATGTGGTCAATTATGCGAATTAAGGCCAGCACGCATCTGTGCGGTCCAGCTGTATTGAAGCTGTTTGTTTACTTATGATAGAAATTGTATATTCAAAGTAAATATTTCCCCCTTTGCAAACAAGGCTTGTGTTTCCAGCCAAAGGAAAATCTTGCTTTGCTCGGCCTCTCTGTTTTGAAGTCCTCTTTCTAACTAGCATAGTTTTCCTTTTATAGAAAGAGAGGTTAGTGGAGGAAGAGAGAGAGCAAATAAGAGAAAAGAAGAGAGGGGGAGAGAGCAAGAGGAGGATGAAGTGCTTTAAATAGTCCAGGCATGGATGAACTGGGAGGAAAGTTTTGCAAAGGCAAATTTACTGCAAAAACAACTTCACAAAGGACAATAAAGTGAGAAATATGGCTTTCCTGTCAGTTTTCTGACCACTCAGCATTCCAGCTTTTGAGGAGGAGTCATGTGATGCTGATGAGGGCAGCAGGGCTAATCCCTGCAACTAAAACCCTTCTTTCAAGTTCCATGTTTACCACTCAAACAGGGCCAATAGTTGCTAAGGTTATACTTGGAATGTGTTGGGTGGAAATAGCCAAGATATTAGAGAAGCAGGCTTCTTACTGCTTAGCACAGCCTGCCAGTAATTAATAGTTTTCTCAAACTGCCTTAAGAGTAGCACTCAACACCTATTGCTAAAGTGGAAGAATGTGCAGAGAGTTACTGTACCAGCTGTGAACATATGAAACTGTTGGGCCAAAGTCAGTAAGTTTGCTCAGTGATCCTTCACTGGATAAATCAGTATATATAATGTATAACTTTCGATGAGATGTATTATACAGATTTACATGGTTTTGTTTTTATTTAGGGGTCTATTTTAAAACCTTTGCAGTGCTTTATTGCGCTAAAAACACAATGATCCACCCACTCTCGCTTGCTGCAGCACCACTGTACACACTGAGCGAAAACAGTCAGTTTTTGGTGCTGTCTCATTAAGGCCTCCTCTGAAAAAGCCTATTCCGTCCTGATTGGCTGCATCAGGCTTGAGCTGGCAACACCCACAGACTACAAGACATAGATGCTTGTCAAACACTCGCTCACTAGCCTCATACTTTGTGGGTGTGGCTAGCCAGGTATGTAGGCATGTAAATTCATGTTACTTGTTGACATCAACATGTTACAGAGGTAAAGGACCAACCAAAACTAAGCTTTCAGGGCAGTTTTGGGTTTTTCCTACTGAATACCTTTCTGTAGACATCAAACTCAAGTTTTGACACTTTGACAACGCTACTATATTACTCTGTAAAAAATAACAAAAGCAGAATATGTTCTGATACAGTTTACATTCTCAAATTTGACTTGCATGGATTTTTAGAGGCCAATAATGGTTCAGAAAATATGGAGAGAAAACATACTGAGTGACAGTATTTGGTGCTGATATTTAGCATCTGTGAATTTGAATAATTTAAAGCCAAAAGTTAAAAAAAAAAAAAAAANAAAAAAAAAAAAACAGACAGGCAAAACACACACTCTTTTGTGTGGTGATGATTATTTTTTACTGTTGTCGACAGCATAACAGCAGGTGATGATAATTATATGATATTTTATGTGATCACCAATTGGTGTACTTTGGCCAAAAAAATAATAATATAGTGATTGTAATGAAAGAGTTTAGCTTGTTCTGATTTGCCATATTGTAGAACTGAGCCAATCAGATTTTCTCTCACTGTAAACTATCATTATCCTGAGGCATCCACTCTTTGGGTTTATATTTGATGTGACAGCTGACAGGATAATCTACAGCCTAACACTGACTGCTTCAGCAGAGCCATCCCATGCTGCTCCCTTACTTAGCTCCCTTACTAGCTTTTGTTTTAGTACTCACAGGTTTTTAATGCAAAAACAGTAAAAGGGGTCAAGACAGATGATAACGACATGGTGGGGGGNGGGGGTATAGAGGGTGATAGAATTAAATCATGCTGATAGATTGAAAGGGATCTCCATTTGTCTGCTGTCAGAACTCTTTTGGGAGAATGACAGGTTGATGGACATGTTAAGCCCTCGGTGAAACAGGGAGGCACTTTGGGTTTACACTGGGATCATTCTTACAGCTACCTGTCTCACTTCTGATGATTAGTGGTGTAATAAAATCTGCCTTAAATTAACATTTAAAACAACATACTGCAGTAAAATCATTCTGTTAATGCATGCATGCCTCGCTGTCAGCCTTAAAACACCATAGTTGGTGCCCTTTGAAGGTAAAAGCCCCTGTAGAGACCATGTTGACTTTCAGGGGCTTTAAAGGCAAAGCAAACAAGAGTGTCAATTTACCCAGAATTCCACAGGCTCTGTCCTGATTGGATAGAAAGGTGGATGGAAGAGGGGTGGGGTGACTGTTAAATGCTGGTGTCAAGTTTGGATCTTTGAAGCGATAATGTCTAACAGACAGAGATGAGAGAAAGTTGTAAAATTTAATACATATAAGGTTCTGGCTAAAATTATAGTATTAATCAGCTTCTGCTTAACAGCTAACTGTTTATATAGGGCTGATCACATGATAAGGAAAGAGTGGGGTATAATCATATGGAATGTCAAACACTGTTACAGAGATGGGATTTTATTATTCAAACTTCATAAATCATAATATACAAGAAAAACAGACAGGATAGAATTTTGAAAACCCAAAACTGAGAGATCACATGATGGGAAAGTATTGGTATGTTTCTTTAACAACTAGAAAAAGAAATAAGCACAATGCCAGTGACCCCTGAAATCCCCTAGAAGTCCTGACCTCCAAAGCTATTTATTTAAAAATTAAACCTAAAAAAAGACAGACTGACATAGTGACTTCCCATTGGTGAGCTCGAGGTATTTTATTTGCTAGACAACTCTCACAACAATGATGAATGACAGCTGTAAAAACCTGCTTTAATACACTGAAAGTGTCATGTTGGCAGCTCAGGATGAAAACAGTCTGTCTTTTCTCACTTGAAACTTATCTGAACTAAGACATCAATCAGTGTTACAGCACTGGCATGCAGAGATGGAAATGTTGCTTTTGAAATATAAACATAGATTACTGATAACCTCCTGGATTGTAACATGAAACCATAAAATACAGTAAGACAGTCGTTATTTTCAACTCATATGATTAACGTGATGATCCAGATTTGCCTGCCTTTAAAGACATGCTGAATAAATCAATATAACAAAAGTTTTTGTAATTCCAGACATGAGGGCAACAAAGACAGGAGGCAGAGCTAGAGGTAGCAGAGACTAAAATGCTGAGGTTCTCTTTGGGAGTGACGAGGATGGATAGGATCAGGAACGAGTACATCAGAGGGACAGCGCATGTTAGATGTTTTGGAGATAAAGTCAGAGAGGCCAGACTGAGATGGTTTGGACATGTACAGAGGAGGGATAGTGAACATATCGGTAGAAGGATGCTGAGGTTGGAACTGCCAGGCAGGAGGCCTAGAGGAAGACCAAAGAGGAGATTTATGGATGTAGTGAAAGAGGACATGAAGTTAGTTGGTGTGAGAGAAGAGGAGGCAGAGGATAGGGTTAGATGGAGGCAGATGATTCGCTGTGGTGACCCCTGAAGGGAAAGCCGAAAGGAAAAGAAGAAGACATGAGGGCAACAAAAGATATTAATCCTAAAAAAAATTACTGTGGTGCATTAGAGTCTAACTGTTAGTGAAGAATGGAGGGTGCTTTGCATCAGGTGCCAGGTGCTCGGTAATTGGCTTGCGGTTAGCAGCAATGATTGGTGGCCTGCTGGGTTGAATAGCGTCTGCTGGCACATCATAAGTGAAGGGAAGTCATATACTGCAGCTCACAGCTGTGACCTGGTGATCTGGCCTGGTGCACAGGAACCACTGGAATGGTTCCAGATCTAGTATAAACTATGCCCCCTTTCATGCATACCAGTCAGGTGTAACTAAATAGATGATGTTTGGGGTTGGCGGCTCTTAATAAAAATGCCTTCTGTGGGAAAGCACCAATCCTGATTATCTGTTTCAATATGTAATTTAGTTGTTAAAAATTGCGGGGTGGGGGGGGGTGTGTGT
>VXCM01002146.1:515-37152 GCA_014773175.1 Lucifuga dentata | reverse complement strand
GGGGTTAGTGAAACATGAAAGAGCACTACATACTGACACAACTGACACAAGATTATTACTATATACTGAAACAGGCTCCAGCAGATGGACACATTCACGCAGGTTTATACTTGATGTTATGACATACGCAAGATGGCCAACGTGGATTGTGCCTTTGTTTGAAGCATTGGTTGTGCGTGTCCTCTAGAATCAACTCTACATATTTGTGAGAGGCATTAACTATAAAAATTGTGGGGGCAGTCATGTCAACTTTTGTCACATCAGCAGCAAAGAAATAGTGACAACCAGAAAAATGACATTGGCAATGACAAAATGATAATTAAGAGGAATGTGATTGATCACGTTGGAATTAGTACCATAAGACACCTCAAGCACCATCTCCCTTGTCACAAGTTCTATTGTTTCTTAAGCCTTTGTAAAATGCAGATAGCCTTGATTGTCACTATCTTTGTTTACACTATTGAGCAAAATTGGAAGTCATTTTTAAGATTTTCGGGGTGTAGATCGGATGATTTATGTTTCAGGCTTCACATTGCCCCCTAGTGGATATAATATTGAATCCTCCTGACTGACATAAATTACACATGAATATGTGAGCAACAAAACTTATGGGGGGGAGTAAGTGGAGTGATCAATTATAAAGTTGGCCCTATTCTTAATAGTTGAATATTACTCTTGTAAAAAAAAAAAAAAAAAAAAAAAATGAGGGGGGAGGAGACTCAATAGGCTCAGTCTACATAAAATGTTAGTGTCCTTTGTACTTTGCTATTATTTTGTCAGAAGGATGGATATGATCACAGCTCACCTCAAGTCATTCACAGAGTATGACTGAGGTGTATCAGGGTGATGACTAGACGGCTTGACGCTGTGACATGACTGATGAATTCCTTCTCGGAAATACCGCTGAACTGAACATGAATGAAGCACACAGGAAGATCTGAAAGACATGGCAGGGTCAAAGAGAGGGAAAGCAGGGGAAGGAGAAAGACATAAATTTAGCAAGTGTGATGTACAGACCAAAGTGAAAGAAAAAGATAAATGTAGAGGAAAGGGAGTGCTTTCTTATGGTTTAACATGGGCATTTTTCAGTAGCTAAGACAACACTTAAGATGCTGCATGTAGCATTTTCACACTAATAAAACATTACCACGTTCCGTTTCAGACATTATTTTAATATATGGTAACAATGAGAACATCCCCCTGAAGACTGATGGCTCCATCTGTCTCCTACACCACATTTTGCTTTCTGTGCCGCTGGGTTTGATTTCATGAAATCTGATGACATTGTGAAAAAAAAGAGGAAATATTACTTTCAAAGTTTTGGATAAATGAGTTAAAAAGAAGACTAGAAAATTATTATTGAAACTGTACCTCACATGGGTTACCTTTACCATGCCCTTATGGCCAGTAGGATAACACACAGCTGTGAGGAAGGCTGGTGAGAAATGGCTCCATGGGGAACAGGAACTGACCTCCCCAGCACCTCCCTCAGAGGGTCTGTGGGAAAAACTAATACATCTTTGTGTCACATTAGCAGCCTGAAATCTGACCTGACAACCAACACTCTCTTAGTCTCACTACCTGGAACTCAGGGGGCTTTACTACAGCATACAAATATACATACTCATACACACATCATGTTTCCAGATAGGAACTACCTAGAAGCTTGTGACCTTCTGCACACACAGAAACACACGTTTTTCCTTGAGTTACCAGATGCTCACAGAGGTTTGTTTTGTGTCGGTGCCTGGAATTCTAGGATTTGTGAGCATGTTCTACATTTATATGTGTTTTTCTTCAAGGTCTGGCCTCCTAATGGTAACTTTATGGTGCAGTTTCCATTTTGCCTGTGTTTACCCTGTGCTTATTTTGTTATTTCTAGGTGTGTCTCCTACAGAGAGAATGAGAAACTTAAAGTCCCCAGTCAGGTCTCCAGTTCCCAAACTGGGAAGCCCCATTCCCGGCCCCATGTCTGGTCTTCAGAAACTACCCCAGTGCACGCGCTGCTGTAACGGCATTGTGTAAGTATTTTAAAGATCCTAGTTTAATTTCTAAGTAAAAACTAAGACATCAACTGTCCAATTCAATTACTGTTCAATTAATTAATAGAAAAGTGTTATTACATATTAAGCGGCATAAACAGCTACTTAGGGGGCCTCCTACCAAAGGCTTGGATTAGTTATCCTAAAACCAATTTTGATGGTTTTAGAGTCAATTTCTCAATCATGCTTTCTGATAATAAAATCATGGACCCAAACAAACCAACTTGACCCCCCAAAAAATGGTAGGACTGGCCCTGATTTTAACAAAGATTTGAGTTTTCTTTGTATATTCATCAACACAATTATTATTCTTTTTATCCAGAAAAAGACTGAATTCAATACAATGTAGCAGATATTTCACAAGGTTTGTCGTGCAGATTTTTGTTCACCAATGTCTTACTTATGACCTCACCTTTGGCCATAAAATTCATCGTCTGAACTCTGTGAAGCAAAAAGATAAAGCCACACAGGTTGACGAGCACCAACAGGCCTTTCAGAAGCACTCAAGAAATTCCCATTAATCAGTTTCATACATCAGATTTAATGATTAAACCCTCTTCCACACCCTTTGCCACACACACATACTGTATATACCCAAACTTCCACAAACATGAAAGTGTGCACACATATACACTTGGCACACGCACACACACACACACCCATACACACCTCTCTTCCAAGAAAAGCACATACACTGGTAATCCCAGCTCTATAAAAGCAGCTGCAGGTAAACAGTGATGTCATCCACTCTCTTTACTGGGTAAAAAGAAAGCATTGTAGCAACTTGCAGGGGCACAATGAGCCTCTTATATCCTGGGAGCATTTAACTGTAGTTTAAAGTATAGAGCATTGTGTCAAGGGCTGATCCAGGAGAAAGCAGCTAAAAGAAGCAGGCTTATGACTGAATGACTGCTGGCCTGAATCCCCAGTTGAATGAGTGCAATAATGCAATAAACTTCAAAAGAATAAATGTGTTGTTATTATGCAGCTCCCAGATGTGAGGCCATCCTGCAGCTCCTCCTAGGATGCATTCCTACACAAATACTGTATGTTAAAGACACATAACAGGGAACATTCAAATGCTTGTTTGGTTACAGCTGCAATAAAGCCATATAATTGCTGATATGCATAGATAATGATATGTTGAATAAACTGCAGATAAGCATTTTATCATTTAGTGAAGGGATGGCACCATCCCAAAAGATTATCACGTGGTCATTTAAGGCTCTCTGGATTTTGCACTTTGCACATTTTGTTGCACCATTCTCCATTTTTATCCTCCTCAGTACTGCAACCTCATGATATTTTTGTACCCTTGTTAATGCATATAGAGAAACAGGATACATTTTTCTATGCACAGCCTTCATAGGGTGATCTGTCTTTCCTGCACTGTCACCTTATATCACATATAAGAACGTTTAAATTGTCTGATTCAAGATCCGGATTCAGACTCAATCAGAAAACAAGCCAAAAAAGAACCAAAACTGTACAGATATATAGAGGTCATTACTGAAGAAAAAAAAAGTCTTAACAGGATGAATATTTCATTAATCATTTGACAGGATATATTTATTTCAAGTTGACTTAACTTACACAATACAAAAAGAGACCTTAGCAGTGTAATCATTAAATGTCTGTATGTGGCTGCACTATAGCATAGCCACTTCACAATGTGGACATTAACTTGATCAAACACAGGTGTAACTAATAACATTAATAATGGCTGCATTCCATTTTGATGTGCCAGCACCAGGACTCTGATATCGTGCATGCTGATTTACTGGCACTAACAAATGGAACAAAATCATTAATGTTATTAGTTACACCTGTGCTTTTCCTGCTATGACAGGTCAAATGTTAAAAATATTTGCTGTGAGAAAAGTTTATTAAATCCAGTAACAATTTGTTCCAACCAGTTGCCAAAAGGATTATGCAGGCTGAATAAATGGAAAATATCAATGTTTTTTGGTTTCAGATTAGTCTGGGGAGTTACTGAGGTACATGGTGTTTTGCATTAATCTGAGGAGAAATCAAGACATTGAGCAGCATGATATGATTAACTAAAATAAGTTAGTTAAATAGGTTCTGTCTTTTCTTTCATCTCTCCATCCAGGGGCACCATAGTAAAGGCGAGGGACAAGCTCTACCATCCCGAGTGCTTCATATGTGACGACTGCGGCATCAACCTCAAGCAGAGAGGCTACTTCTTCATCGAGGACAATCTTTACTGTGAGAACGACGCCAAGGCTCGTGTCCAGCCTCCAGAGGGCTATGACGTTGTTGCTGTTTATCCCAACTCCAAGGTGGAGCTGGTCTGAGATGGAAAGAGCTACCCTGCTGTAATACAACAGGGAAACCAAAATCTGGAGTATTGCAGTCCACCTTTATCAGGCACTGTAGGTCAGGAATGTCAACTTTGGATTAGATTTGACTTTTTTTTTTTTTTTTTTNGGGGGGGGGAATTTGGCTTTCATCTGACCCAGGTCAGTATTTCTACACTGATAGACTTGACAAACGAGGCCAGCAGAACATTAATAAATTTTGTATGTTGAGCTCATATTGAAATACATTGACAAGATATGGCTGAGCTCTGATCTGCATCCCAAAACTCCAAACCATTAAAGAACCATAAAGGTTTATGTTCAAAACATCGCTCATACATTTTGACATCTCCACTTATTCTCACAACAAACGCTGCAAAGTGTATAATAATTTTATGAAGTACCAAGAAGAAATCATGCACAGACTACAAAAATCAACAGTAAATGAGATGAGATGTTGCAGTCGTAAATAGCTACACTCCAGCTATCCAGCGACATTTTGATTTTCTAACAATCCAGATAAGAGTTTAATGTAACATTTAATGTCTTATATGTGTAGAAACACTCACTATATGCCATGCTGGTGTGTGAGAAAGTACATAATCACAAGAGATGGATGTGAGGTGTGTTTGCTGTGCGACGGTGGACGTGTTCATGGTTTTCCTCTTGTGTACAGATATCTTGAGAATTTTTACGAATAGATCTCATAAACCACAGTTTCCCATGTGCAGTGCAGTCATTCTAGGTATGGGGATACGGTAGATATATAGTTTTTGATATCTCTGTTTCTGTCCAGGGATGTAGAGGTTTTGATGTCTTTTTTTTTTTTTTTTTTTTTAACTGTGTTGAAGTGACGTAATTCATATTCCTGTTGTTGGTGGGCTTTAGCATTTGTAATTCACATGTATGCAGTTTATTACAGTTATTACAGTTTATTTTTGGGACTTTCTGCATTATTACTAAACTGGGATTCATCTTTGTCACTGCTACTTCTTCACTTTTCAGTTACATTAAAAATTAAGCAATAATTCATATTTTGAACTGCAACCCATCGTTTTAATGAGCCGTATGCAACTATGCCTTTCAAACACAAACAAATGAAAGAAATGAGATTGTAATGGAGAGATCAATTGCAGGAAACCTATTTGCAGATGTTACTTACGCAAGTATTTTTGGGTCGTGAACCTGATTGAGAGGAATTTCAAATTTCACTCCGTCTCACAATGAAGATTTACAGTCCAAGACAAAAGCGCGACTTTGCTTGAGGAATATCTCAGTTTGACACCAGTGTGCTCGCCACCTCTCACGTCAGCTTTTATTAAAAAAAGTCATGTGAATGTGGGACAGGAGATGAGGCCATAGATAACTGTTATAAACTGGGCATCCAGAGTCTCGATCATGTGGGAGTAATATTCATTTTATTCACATTACAGTTCCTTTTTGGAAAAGGGGAAACACAGATTTTGGAAGTAATCATGGTTGTATTTCCTTTCTACTAGACCTAAAGCGTCTGTCACAGCCAAGTCCATGAACCAAATGAAACACACTTGTACATTTCCTGAGAGAGAGAGGAGCAGAAAGGGAGGGAACATGGAGGGGATGAGAAAAAACAATGAGGGACAGAATTTATTTTCATTTGGAAATGACAGAAATGTTCTGTCTGCAAGAAGAAAGAAACATGTCAATACTGCAATATGTTGCCATCAATCTTGACTCGTTAGTGAAGCAAAAGTGATTTTATTCTTAATTTTAGACATGCTTTTAACAATACTACTTTTGTGATTGGACAGAAGAATCCTTCGTAATTTTTCAGATATGATGTAAATATGCAGTAGCTGCTGATATGCAATATGTATGTCTTTTCTTTGTAAAGTATGTGAAAGTTCTATTGCTACCACATCAATCTTTCTCATTTCTGAAGTATTGTATATATATATTTGTTTTAATTATGAGTTCTTTAACATGTTACTCACATGCCTTTGCATACCTTGTGTTTTTAAAATGATTCCAATGTATCCTTGTTTCATGAAGCCTTTTCTTGTGTTTAACTTATTGTTCTATCAACATGTTTTTGTTGTGAATCTTCTTATTTGCCCTCTTTTCTAGGATCAAAATAAATAATAAGTACATTGCCAATTGGTCTCGATTTTTTTTTTTTTTTTNTTTTTTTTTTTTTTTTTGCTTGTCATAGCTGTGGGATTCATTTAAAAAAAACATGGGATTTTCTCCATAACACTCCATCAGACCACCTGGCAGTATATGGGTCGTGCAACTTAAATCCACTGACATCCACTTCTCAGATGCCTTAAATCTGAGCTTAAAATTGTCACGACTCAAAACCGGCCCTCATGTTTTGTCTCGTATCATGTTATGGCTCTTGAGAATAAATGTGTTAGTTATGTTTGGATCAGTAGTGATTCCAGAACACTTGTACTTTGAAATGTAAGATGTGAGGTAATGCACAGTGTCTTTTTTCTCATGCTTGTAATGATGCCGTATGGCACCATCGTGTTTCTGGCTTCCTAAATGTTGCTGTATGTGCATTAGTGCATTAAACATACATTCAGTACAGACTCAAAGGGATCTGTGTAATCAGGCCCAGACGGCGAGAGACTACCTCATACCCATTAAATGACTCTATGCCTTCAATAATAACTCATTGAACAACCACAATGAGCACATCCAGATTCTGAGCGAGAGTAGGAGAAGGAAGAGGGAGAATCTAGGAGAGGAAAGAGCAACAGGGAAAGAAAAAGAAGCAAAGAGCAGCTGAGAATAAACAAATCTCTGGTGTCTGATGTGGTTTGTCAAAGTGGCAAACAGTTAGTTACTCCTTTATAGAGCTTTGTGTAATCAACATTACTCACATTTGCTAATGTTTCCCACCTGTATGATGCTTGTATTGTGCTGCCAGTCCTAAATTCATTTTGCTGTATGAAGTAATCTGACAACAAATGAAGGCATGTTGATGGTTTGATAGAAGGGAGGGAGAAGGGAGGGTCATTGTAAATTTCTTGGTAAAAGTTACTATATTTCCTGATGGAGATATACATTTTCTTCCTTGTACTGTAGCTCTGTGTTGGATTAATTAATTTAAGTAACGTCGACAAAAAATAATAACAGCGTGTGGTTCACTGTGATGGATTATCTATCTCACGCACGTTTCAAGTCTCTATGAGGTCATTTTAATAACATCCTCAAATGAACAGAAATCAATGGCTACTTGATGGCCATTGATTGGCCATTCATTGGCCATTGATTGGCCAAAATCAATGGATGGTAGGAAAAATTATTCTAAAATTGATCGCCACAGTAGCATAATTTAGAAGATTGTTGGCAGTATGTGTATTCAAGTTGTACTTATTGGGCTCAAACATGCAAAATTGTCAGTATGAGCCACAGGCAAATAATAAATAACAAGAAAATCATTACTTTGAAAAATATTCAGTTAACTGTAAAGTAAATTTTCTTTGTATTTGAAGAGATGGAAGTCTGCATGCCTGCTTTACAACAGAGCTTAAAGTAAAGCCAGGTTAGAAACTGTAACATCTATCACTCTATTTCAGTTTACTTTTTGTGAAGTAAATATAAAATGACATAAATCCACTTAGCAGTGATTATACATAAACCTGTATACAGAATGAGTGAGTGAGTGAGAGAGAGAGAGAGAGAGAGAGAGAGAGCTGCACAACTGCATGGAAAGAATTCTGCTTCTCTTACTTCCACTATAAATATTTGGTGCACTTGAAATATACTGTAAACACTTCTTGTTATTCAGCTTGTTTCACTCTGCAGCATCATTGCTTACAGTGTGTCTATCTATCATCTCTGAGAACTGCCTCAGCAGTTTTCTGCAACAAAACCCAGTTTTACACACACCTCTCCCATGGCCTATTTCCTTCTACTCCATATTGTTTACATTCTCGCTTTACCTTGTAAGGTGTCAATAACAGTAACAGACACTAAAGTGATGAGGAGATAAAACATATCATGAAAAATATGCACAAATAATATCTGACCCTGTGTGCAACAAATGAATACAATAAATTCAGCTTCAATCTTAAAATGAGTTGGCAGACAGTTCGTGAACAGCAGTAAAAACATCACCTGAAAGCTTTGAGAGCTCGACACGGTGCAAATCTAATTTATTCTTCCTCTGATTTATCTTTACTGTCAACACTAATCCATCTCCTCTTCAAAGCCTGAAGATGGAAGTGAAAGATGGAGAGTGATTTCTGGAAAGCACTGGCCATTTGTTCTCTTTGTGTATTCCCTTTAGCATGCTGAGGCTGATTGTGCTGGAACGCTGCTCCTGGACTCGATCTGGATGTCTGACAATCATCACGTAGGATCCACTGCTCATGCCAAGCTGTCCATGTCTCCTTCTATCTCCCTTCATCCTTTCCTCCTTCCCTTTCTTTCTTCCTTTCTTTAATTCTCCTTTCCATTGAACTTTAGAAGATATGATAAACCTGTTAGTGTATCACAAATAATTGTAATTCTTACCCCTCTTGCACATTTAATGACATTGCTTTCCTCTCCTCTCCTGTTCTCTTATCTCCTCTTTATGCTACATATTGTGCATTCCTGGTTTATGGGTCCATAAGGTACCAACCTGCTGCCTTTGACAGCAGTGATTTGTGGAGTTGTACTGGATGAATTCGGCTGATACTTGAGGTTAAGGACTGTATATTTTGGCATTCTAACCATTCCTCCTGAGAGAAGAATTAAAAACATGCACCATAAGACCAACAACATACATGTAAAACAGTAATTTATCACAGTAAATGATCTCACAGGGTATAATATGGAGCTCTGTTGGAAGAGTGCTTGGTGGACGATGAAAGAGCCTGAAGATAATCTTCTGTTTGGCTTTGACAGTTCAGTATATTAAAGGGCTGACAGTTTTGTAACCAAGCTCCATTTTAATGACTGTGTTGTAACTGAAAGAATATTGTAAGTAGTTTGGTTTTGATGACCTCACACACTGCACGAAGTTGCTGTGCATGCTTTGCACAGTAAGACAGTAAAAGCATTGCTACATGCACCATAAGAGTCTGCGGGTTCATGTCTGTAATTATGTTTCTGTATGTGTGTGTTCTTTTATTTTTAAAATTATGAAGACAAACTACTCACGAGGGCTGAAAGTTGGGGGCATTTTTGATATTTTTGATGTCACTGAGTGATGCTTGCTGCCTCTACAGTGGAACTATTGTACAGATTGTCTGAATTTTTTTCCTTGGGATTGGTGGCTTAGTTTTTGAGAAATTGTTAAAGAAAGGTTAAAGAAAAGGGGAAAGAAAGGGGAGACCGGGGAAATCCTGTATCCAGTTACTGATTTGGATCCACCACAAAATCCAACCTATCTACAAAAGTTTGGACCATGACCTCCTTAATTTCCCTAATTCCTGATCCCTAACCCATCAGAACACTTAATACTAGTTACATTTAACTATAAATTAATATTTTATTGTGAAAACAACAGAAAATGATGATGTGTGTCACAAAAAATTGTAATCTGTACATAATCTGTGTAAGCAACATGTCTTCAGTGTTTCAAAGTTTGTGCTCATGTCAGAAAACATTAGCTGACTGTGGAAGGCCACCCATATTTTACAGTCCATATTTCTTTATTTTGCCATTGCTCATTATGTACAGTAAATGTAATGCAGAGGAGGAATCCCCCTGAGTATTTGTTTACTCCAGGAGTATAAAGTTCCAAAGCCAACATCCAAAGAACAGAAGGAGCAGTGGTATCTACAGACATATGCAACACATCTCCTCCCTCTCCAGTCTGTTTAAATGAAGTGAATCTATAAACCAAACAGATGGCTCAAATTTGAGAAGTGCGTCTGCTCTCACCAAAAGTTGGCTCTGAATGAAGAAAACTGAATCAAGAACAATGACAGGGAAAAGTGCTGGATGAACATTGATATTATTTCTTCATGGAGAGAGACTCTATTTGTTTAACCAACCAAAACTTTGATTAAAAAGCCAGGATAATGTACTCAAGTCGCAATTTAGCAAAGACCTGGTGGTCTCTTTCTTTACAAATCGATAAATGAAGTAACATGTTTTCTGAAGGGAATAGAATTTGCTACAATTACATGAAAATTATGAATTAAACAAGTCATTTTAGGGAAACATTACAAAGATTAGATATTTTTCAGTGTGACGATGCTAAGTGTTTCACATTCCACAGAAAAACAGCAACATTTTAAAGTAAATGAAGGAAAAAGGATTTAAGATTTGTTTATTATCAAGACAGATAAATAATGTAAATGTCAGTATATATATTAATAAGTAAGGTCTGGGATAATCTGGGATAACATTCACAACTTGACCTCAAATTCAAGTGTGGTGTGTCTTGTTTTGAGGAGTTTTGTCACATACTTGACATTCTTGGGTTGCAGGGTTCTACAGCTGAGCTTTATGAGAGTTGATTGATCATTTCTGAGCCTAGCATAGAGAGATTTAACTCAGAAGTCCTTAAGTTAGCTGTTTTTCACAATAATCTCCTTCCAAATAATGCTTTTGGAGAGATTTTCTTTAAAGTTCTTTGCTTTACTATCAAATAAATAAATAAATCCTCCAGAGCTGATCTCAACATCTGAGACAAAATGCGCAGCTGAATCCTTTTTTCATGTTTGGGAAGAGGTGAAAGTCTGAGAGGCACACATCAGGTCAGTAGGGTGGGTGCTAAAGCCACAAGCATGGATTTATCATGCAAGTACACCAGCACAGAACATTAACTTAGTGTGTCGATCTTGTACGACTCAAAGAGCCTTGATTAACTTGGGAACACATTCTCCTTTGTTCTTTTTTGGCTTTTCCTTGTTTCTTCCTGTCCCCTCAACAAGTGGAGCACACACACATTCCCACAAAACTCCTTTTCACTGCACACCCCCTCTCTACCCTCACAAGAAATAGCTTCGTGTTTCTGCTGATACTATAGTAACTGTATAAAAAGCACTGGTGGTGGGTACAATAACACAAAAATGGTAACTGTAGATGAATGAAGAGCCAACTCTCTTAACCCCTTTCTCTTTCTTTCTCTGTTTCTTTTATCCTTCCCAGACTTTTGTAGCAGAGTGTAAAAGCCTTTCATTCTTTCATTTCCTAAAAAGCTCAGCCTGAACTTAATGAAGCAAATGGGCTAGAGATACAATCTGAGGGTTTAAGTACAGAGCAGACAGTCATAATTCTATCAGAAGGAGGAGGGTCCAGCCTGTCTATTGTGGTTATTTGTATCTCTGGCTTCAACCCACACACAAACCCTGACAGCTATGACAGCATTCAGCACACAATACAGTACACCACATTAATATTAAAAAGTTACATTTTTGCTTAGTTGTTGTGCTTGTTAACCTAATGTTCAAGTATTTAGAGGTCCTCCATCTCCATCGTTCATGACGTGTTATCATGTCTGTCTAAACAGATTTCAGCCCAGGGGTCAGAACAGAAGTGCAGCCAGAGACTGGTGACCTTTCTGTTATGGATCAGTTCCTCCAACCCACAGTCTGCCCAAATGAAAACAAAGTTTTGCCCAGACTAAACAGTACGGTCCCTTTCTAAAAATAAAAAAAGCCAAGGCTCATATAAATTTAACTGAAACAAATCATAGATAAGTGCATTGCCTTCTACACCACAGGATTTCAGGAGGACAATAAATTAAGTTCTTCACACAGGCATTTACAGTTAGACTCAGACTGACTGTGGGTGGAGCTATGCTGAACCAAACTTTATATATTTCATCAGTTATTCATATTTATGGATTTGATGCTGGTTCTATGTTTTGTGTGTTTGTTATTATTATTATTATTATTATTATTATTATTATTATGGGAGCACTGATCACAAGACAAATTTCCATGTTTTCTTGGACGAATACAGTTAAATTTCAGTTTCAATTTCAGTATAAATAAAAGAATCATAAAGGTCCTGCCATAACAGGAAAAACAAACCTATCAGCAGAAAGAAAAAACAAACAAAAAACAGCATGTACACACCCACACACACAAACAAACTCATACTCCCATTCGCACCTATGAGCAATTAAGAGTTTCCAGTTCACTTAACCTGTATGTCTATCGAGGTGAAAGGAAACCAGAACAGTTGGAGGAAACCCACTCAGACACGGGAGAACATGCAAACTCCACACAGAATTCTCAGTTTCCTTTTGGTAATGATTATCTCTTCTGTCTGTTTATGTTCTGACAACTCCTAAATATGATATTTCTGACAGCAAATAGGCAGGAAACAATAGCACAAGCCCAGCAGGTGAATCAGACTAGTTTGCTAATTTTCAAAAATACACCTGAATTTACACAAACATATTTAAAGTCTCATTGCTTGTATTCTTCAGTTCCACAGTGGGCCCACAGGCAGCTCTTCAGCTTCAGGATAGAAGAAACTCACAACACATGAACAAAACCAGAAGCAGAAACGCATGGCAATCTGGCTGTATACAGATAAACTCACTGTGAGATGATAAAGAGCTGTCAACAAGGGGCCCATTGACATTCATAGAGTGAAAATAATTGAATATCATAAGAAAAATAAAATATCAACATAATAATAATGAGACGTCTTAAAGAAATTTTGGTGTTACATCATTTGCATCTTTGAAATTTGTTGTTGTTTGTGTTTCATGCTTTGCATGACTCTGAATGACTTGCATTTTCATTTTTCAGTCTTTCATTCTTGTGAGGTCAACCACCAAATGCCTGAATTTGCAGCCAAGCCAGATCAGAGAGCTTCAAAACCATCCACACACACGAACACAATCACACACAGTGATTTAGTAATCCAGCCTTGTGTAAATGACAGGGATTGTGTAATTATAGCTGTGTTAATATGACATAATGCTTGAGTCATCCACAGATATGAGGGGTTTTTCCTGCAGACCACCTGGATGAAACCAGGCCATTACATACATCATGTCACTAACAAATATGAGCTCATCTCCACATTCACAGAAACGAGTGGATGAACATGAAGATTTCATCGCATTATGAAGGTCTAGATTGTGCTCTATGGGTTGTCAAACACAGAGGCGTAGAAAATTGTCTTTCAAATGCATTTTCATGATATTTCTCGAATACAAGTACAAAAAGTTATTGCCAAACACTATCTGACCCAAGTCGGCATCTAGGGGTAAATATTAAGGATTCATAAGTGTGCATTATGGTGTCCACCTGTTATTGAGCTGGCAGCCACCCAGTCTGAAGGAATTTTATTAATATGTATTTATTTTCAGGGAAAGATTTATATTAGCTCTTCTAAATATTGTTTTTGAGGCCATCCCACCCCCAAGAAAAATAACTTTTGTGAAACATGGGACTTGAAATTTGTGGAAATGCTCAATAAAAAGTACAGAGTGGGTAAATGTTAAAATCAGGCAACATACTGATAGTTGGTTTCAAAGGTAAATGAGACATTTTTCTGTCAAAAAGGGTTAGATGAAAGCATAGGTATTACCTGAAACTACAAGAGTGTCTCAAAGTAATGTTTATCACTAAGGGAGTCATTTTCTGGTGCAATGTCACAAACCTTCTGAGAGAAAAAAACCAAAAACAAAACATGGACACTTTGAAAAAAAGAAATTATAAGCTGCATATGAAAATCTGCAATAGTTTTAGATATATAAATTATTTACACACTAATATTACATAGTTTGAACCACATGCACAACACATGGTGTGACCTGTTTAGTCAGATGTTGTGGAGCGCTTAGCTAATTTTGGAGATGAATGGGAGCTAAATCTGTGATCCAGATGGGCTATGTCACTCTGCTGCTGATTGATGACCTTGATAAGAAGAACAGAAGCTGTAATGTCTCTTCAATTCATCTCACTTCAAAAGGTGATTTATTGGAAAATGGTACATTATTTTTACATTTCCAGTCAGGGTGAACTGAATTAACATCAAATTAAAGTGCATTCCATGAAGGCAGGAGACAAGAGTTGCATGATATTCCAGCCACAAAGGCTAACAATCTTGATTTCTGACTTACAGAGCAGTGTTATTACTCCAACATTTTGCATTATAAATATTTACAAATACATACATTTAAAACTGCAAAACAAACAAACAAACAAACTGCTGGAAGTTCTCTTTCTGGGTATTTATCTATGATTTGAGAGAAACACCATCCCTGCATTCAGCTGCTGGTGCAGGTGTTCAGCACTCCTTGCAGCACTATAAATGTTCGGGTTTACACTATGTATCGCCTGTCAGCACACTTCTCTGTCACATGGACATTAATACTGAAATGTGATAATCTGCTGTTAATTTAACACAGTGAACTCTAAAGCTGATACACATGCACTCTGGGCTGGTGTGGTTATATTTTGGTTTCAAAGTGATATGCTACTTTAAAAAGAAATATTTTATTGACTTTAAAAATCTAATTTTACTCACATTAGATTAACCACTTTGAAACTGTGGAATGACACAATCCACTTTGTGAGCAGCTATAGGACCATTAATGGTCAGAGTAACTTTTGGAATTGTATTCCATAAAACCCTTTACACCAATCTTTAAACCTATCCCTTTACACCAGTGATGTATTTTTTCACCAAATTCTGGAAATTCAAAGTCTGACTCGCTGCCCCAGTTCAAGCAGAGACTATTTGAAAGACAAAAAACCACTGACTGTGGTCTCATTTTTGAGAATAATTGTGTAATTGTTAAACCATCACATTTTTCATCCACAATCCTAAAGTCAAACTCTGCCTCAACTATGAGAAAATAATAATCAAACCAGAGGATAAAAGGCGTCCTCTGTTTTGGTTTGGCTATCGCTAAACAGACCATTCAAACCCACCAAAACCAAACACTCTGAAGCAGCAGCTTGAGGTTCATAATGGGGCAGAAAAGCCCACAAATTGGATGCTGTAATTCCTTAGCACAGACAACATATCTGAACTAATACAGTGGGCCAGCACATTGTTAGCTAAAATAAATAAGAACATGAAAATAGCTTTATAAGACTGTAACTGTTGGAAATGATGCAATGGAGCACATATGAGAGAGATCAGCTCCATCCAAGCACAGAAATTCTGCAAACCTCTAATATTAAATACAGTCATGGACATAATATCATCCCTAGCCAAAGTCTGAATGGCTTTCAGGGAGAAAATGTAGCCCCACAAAGTAGAACCCATGATTCAGACATTCTATTTTTGACTTTATTTATCCACTTTTGCCATAACCAAAATGCAGTCTCACCACCACAACTCACAAAAGCAAACAATATCATTTTATATGAGTAAGAATTAACAGCGTTTACAAAGGGATTCGCATCAATGAAACCTGGTTCTCGTTTCAGGTGAAAGCAAATTTACAGAAAATGTATTTATGTCAGTTACCTCATCATCTGTTAATTCATTATATATGTTTGGTGGTTACGTGAAGCTGCTTCTGAGATTAACTACTGCATCATACATGCGATGCAGCAGTTTTTAGTTCCCATATTTGGAAGCCAGAAAGCTGCTGCCTGCCAACAGGAGGCATTTGTTTGCTTGGCATTTCCATGGTTTCAGTGGGTCATGGGTGAAAAGAGGTGTGTGTGTGTGTGTGCATAGCAGCTTGTGTTTGACCATCCTTGCTGACCTACTGAGCTACATGTTGACTCTCTCCTCTCGTACACCATTCAGAATGTTCATTCACTGGCTTGCTATTCGGAAAACCAAATGACAGAATTCTGACCGACAGGTTCAGTTTGTTCATCAAAGCAGTTCACTCTTTGAACGATTTTACAGTGGATCCATTGTGTTCCAGTCACATGAATGCATACTTGACCATTTTATTCATTTATGAACTCAGCCAGCTGTTAAAGCATGGAAAACAACCATAAAATGTTTGATGGTGGGAAAAACCTTGGTACTGTGGAGTTCTTTTTAAAATGAAAAGTAAATTAAATAAAATGAGTTTAATGGAGTATTTGTCAAACTAAACCATATATTTTTCTTATTATTGTTATGTTATTTCTTATTTTGTTTATACCATCCAATACTAGTAGTAACTCCAAGAATGTTCAGATTTGGAAAGTACATTTACTCAAGTTCAGTACTGAAGTACAATTTCCAATTTCTCCTTCCACTGTATTTCAGAGGGAAATATTGGACTTTTATTCCCTTACATTTTTCTGTACTATACTATAAGTACTATTTTCACATTTTGTAAGAGACAAATTCAAAAAAAATATACAACTAATAATCTTTCTGTTAGTCTCCTTGTTTTCTTCCTTCCTAACTTCTTTTTTTTCCTTTTGTCCTTCTTTTGTTTCTTTTTTATCTTTCCCTTTTTGTCTTTTCTTCTTTCCTAATTGCTTTTCCTTTTTCGTTCCTTATTTCTTTCTTTCTCTGCTTTGCTTCTTCAACTGATCTGAAAACATGAAAATGCCACAAAATAGAGGACAAGGGGTTTCATTTGACAATCAAACTCCAATTTACTTTTCTTCAGTTTTGCTTCAGATTTTTGATAAAATGCTGGACTTTTACTTATAATTAAGTATTTTCTCACTGTTTTACTGAAACAAATTTCCACCATTGGTGTTTTCATCGTTGAGTATTGACATACAGGCATTTCCCTTTCTTAGTGGCTCTTATTTTGGGTGTGTCAAGCAGCGTTTGTTTTTGAGATAAGTGCCTTCATTGTCTGAGTGACCCTGGGACAAAGTGCTCTACTGTCGCCTCATTCCAGCCAATAATGCCACATTTATACAACGTCCTTGGACCTTGACCCTCTTTTATCTCCCTTACAGCTGAGGAGACAGACACTCCATGGCTACTGTGTTCCAACTGGAAAAGAGGAGGAGGAGGAGGTTGTTTTGAGGAAAACTTTTGCAGCAACCTTGGCTCATGAAGCACACATTCTTGCAAGAGAGGTGTGCAGAAAGAATCTATTGTTGAACTTTGACCTCTGATGTCATTAATGTGAGATCCTCCAATCAGGAGAGAGGGATTGTTGAGAGCTTTCCATGAAAACAAAACAACAGGGACAACCCTGCTAAATCTGCTTTGTCCCTGAAGGAAGGTTAACAACAAGTTCACTCAGTATTGTTTGAAAAACAGGAACCAGAAAATATGCTGTGAACAAGTTAACTTTTTTTCTCAGCTTGGTAGAGAGAGAATATCCATTCTTTTCATTATTCACTGATTTTGCCATGTACAAGTCTGGAAAACATTAGTTCACCAAGAAATCACTAACAAAAAGTTATTTTTGTGTGTGTGTGTGTATGTATTCCATATAGAATTTTATTTGTTTCTTACAGTGTTCACAAACAATCTGCGGTTTGAACTTTAGATATATTCGTGAGTCCAACAGTTGCAGAATTTTCTACCAACAGAAAACTGTATTATGTTTCCATTTTAATCTGAGAACTTTTGTTAATTATTGTTCTGTTTCTTTTTTATTTTGATGCATCTGCATTATTGCCATAAGCAAACAAACCAAATAAACATCACTTCAAATGAGTGTGAGTTTGGGTTATACATTAGATGATGGATCTTTTGCAAAATGGTTATGCCAATCTTGGCATATACCACAACTACATATGCAGACAGAAAAAAAATTAGATGATGGATCTTTTTGTTTTATGATTAAAATTTATTTCACCATTGTGATATCATACTTACCAGATTTTACAGATACATTAGCCTACTCTCTTATTTTTTAGATCTTACAAATACCTGTTTTTCCAAAGATACACCTCTGCTGGCTGAATGTCATTGCTGTGTTAAGGGAGATCTGTGAAAAAAAATACACCAGGTAAAAAGTACAGTATATATAAAAATATCAATATGCATTCAAAAATAATTAACAATGTTTCTCCTGAATGAAATGCAGAATAGAAAAGAAGGAGCTACCTACAGCTGAAAGGTGTTAGTGTTAAGATGAAAGCAATAAAACCTTGGGAAAAAGCATTTTTCTAGCTTTTTGGGATTTGAAGCTTAAATTTGAAGCTGGCTGTCACTTTTAGTACAAAATGGTAAAGTACATTTTTCTTGCTGACTTGAAGAAAAAAAAGGTTCCACACACTTGTCCTGCAATGAAGACGTTTATTCAGGGAAAATGTAAGTCAGACAACAATCCTTAAAAAAAAAGTAAAAAAAAGTTTTACTAAAAAAAGTAAAACTCCCAAACAAGGTATTGATTTGGCTGATATACTTAAAGGACCATACCACCCATTTTGCATGTTTTAGCCTAATATATTCAATTTTTATACATGTAACATTGCTGACAACCATTTCCCAACAGATAAAAACACATTTCAGCTTTCCTGACATTTTGCAAACTCTCTTAATCTTTCAAAATCAAATTCAAGTAGTACACCCACCTTAAAAATTGATGTTTCACCTGCTAATAGTTATGCTGCATTATGAAGTCATAGTCATTAAAATTTTTTGATAAAGACAGGTCTTCTTTTGGGACTATATTCCTCAGTGGAGACATACATTCACTCCATGCTTTTTATTGTGCTTAAATGCTAAAATTACAAAAACTTGAAAAAAAAAAACAAAAAAAAAAACAAAAAAACAAAACAAAATCTTGAATATATGTCTAGTTCACGATGATGGATTACCTATCCCAAGAACATTTCAAGTATCAACAAGTTGATTTTAATAGCGAACCAGTATGAACTGAAACCAATGGCGGTCTGGAAGGTGGGAACTCGCTGTTCCAGTCGTATGCTTTGGAAAATGATTGTCAGTAACGTATTAAAATTGAATATATTAGGCTCAAACATGCAAAATGGTTGGTATGGTCCTTTAATGAAAGGAAGTTTCAGTGTTGGATGTTTGCCTTACAAGCCCTCTTTTTCAGAGATATGGATGAGGAAATGCTATATTTTAAAACTACAGTGTTATTATATCGATGTAATTTATACTACCTCTCTGTAATGTCATTTTTTTTAAAGTCATTGTTTAAACTAAGTTGTCTTTTTATAATGAATCTAAATTATTTGTCTTAAAGTGTTTTGATTACAGATCTTTATGAATAACTAAGTTGCCCTTTTTAAGTTTTATGATTAAGATTTAAGATTTTTTTTTTTTTTTTTTTTTCCCCCTTTCTTGGAAACATTTGACACTCCTAAATGTAATCAGTGGCTTCAGCTGATTTCATTGACCTCTCATTGAAATCAGCTGTGTGAGGGAGAGGTTTCAATTATAAAGGCTCTCATCCAGCTCATTACAGAGAACTCATGAGAAGATGCTCTGTAGTATTATATTAACAATAAAAAATAGAAACAATAAAATAATTACTTAAATAATACAATTAATGCAGAAGTAGTCTGCAGAAACCTTATTTTAGCTCTTCTTTTTATGCTATTAGATTTATGCAATTGGGACAAGGGGTGTTACTTTGTTCCATAGAGGCCAAAAAGTGAACAAAAATTCCAACATCCTCTAAATTTCAACGATTTTCCTTTATGTGGACTTAAATTCTTAGTGGTATTTCTCTGGGCCCGCACACTGAATGTGGCTTCATATATTAATGCTTGAATTATATTCCACTTTCTTATCCAGCTGTCTGCCAGGCTGGTACAGTAAAATCCTGAGCCAGAATGAATATTAAAGCAGCAGCTGTGGCAGCAGCGGGCAGGCAGACAAAAGCAAATGGAGTCACTCTCCAAATCAGGGCCAATCATTGGACTGTTGCAGTTGTAACCCAATTATTCCCAGGCCACATGTTCTGAAAGACAGAGCGTCAAGCAGACAGGGGAAACCCTCCTTCTTTCTCCTTTAGTCACCCCATTAAAACTGAGAGAGAAGACTGGCAGAAAAATTCGTAGTAAGCGTTATTCCATATGACCGTAGTGTATAGTCTCTGAAACGGCTGAGGGTGGTCATATACAATATAATGGAAAGACTGATGATGGAGTGAAGATAGTAGTGTACAGTAGGAATCCCTCTATGAAGCCAAACAACCATCAACCATCATTCAGAGAGTTCCCCTTATTGGGATAAGCCCCTTGAGATGCAGCATCTCGTTTTCAAGGGGGTCCAGTTTCTTGCTCTCCATGAAATGGAGAGCAAGAAAGAAAGAAAACTGAGAGATAGAGGGAAGTAATGAAGGTGGTGAGATATCATATGTAGATGTATGGTTTTTATTTTATTCAAAACCTTTGAGGCTGCTGTTTATACAGTAAATGTCAAAACTTTATGAACATTCACAAGGTAAATTCAGATATAAGCATATACTGCTGATGTAATTGTGCAAAATGGGCTTTTACTTTGTACTTACATAAAGGACATTAACATTCAAAATATATTAAGCATAAATAATTAAAAATACATTTGGAGAAGAGAGGTAAAAAAAAAAACCCTGGATAAACAGTGTAAAGATGTTTAAGGCTCAGAGCAAAGCTGAGGAAGAGTGAAAGGAAGCGGTTTGCAGTAAATAGTGAGAGGAGTAACTGATGAAGTGAGGCTGAGTGGTTGTGACAGTTCACCATCACCACGCTGCCAAACCTCCTTCATCCTCTTCCTCCTCTCCTCACTTACTTCTTCTTCCTAAAAGGTGACACTTGGAAAATGAACTCCACCAACAATACAAACCTTTAGTCTAGGAAAGTTAACTTAAAATTACAATGATCTGTCTTCATTTTTTTGGCGACATTAATGTTGTGTTGCTCACCAAAAAATGGGACTGTCAAAATTTGCATTAAATGTGGATATGGAGCATGGAAAACTTCAAAAGGTCCTTTCATAAAACAGAAATGGACACAACAGAGCAGCAAATTATATCCTCGCGTCTCAAAAATGTCAACTTTTAATGGCCTTAGAAAAGTTTTTAAAACATTAACCACAAGTCATATTTGATTTCATTTGAGGTGCGGAAGTTCTGAATGTTTTTCCTTTTTTTTTTTCCTCAAGATTTCTGAATTCTTCCCTTCTACCAATGTGTTTTACAATTTCATTTTTTTTTTTTTTTTTNTTTTTTTTTTTTTTTTTAACGTGCAATTAGTCAAGTTGGGTTTACAAAGTTCATGGCAGCAGTGGCATCTAACATTTTGGCACCATTAAGTGGAATTGTGAGGCAAACATGAAAAATATCTGAGTCTGGAAAAAAAAACTGACTGTGGAAATAGTTTAATCATTTTCTAGACCAGGTTCTCATTTTAAAGTGGACAGTCAAACAGTTAAATAATAGTTCATTTAATACTATTATGTAGGTCCATCTGATGACTTTTGGCTCCATCTTGTGGTCAATATTTAATCAAGAACACAATCTGTGCTTGCTAATCAGTATACTACATTAAGTACAAGCTTTGTGCTCTGCTGCTGAAGAGCTGTAATTCCTGACAGGAAGTTCAGGTCATTCTAATTCTGTTCTCTTTTTAATTATTTTGCAAGGATGAGTTTGGAAAAAAAAATGGAGTTGTATGAAACTGTAGGGTCCTTCATATCTCACAGCATTTGAAATTAAGGTTGTAGGGCATAGGTGCTAACATAGCTGGAGGTATTATGGAACATCTGCAAATATTAATTATTTATGTTAACTACGAGTTAACAGAGTCTTAAAACTTCCTTTCACTTTTATAAAACTACAGAGTACATACTTTACATACAAGTATTCAGTTATAATGTAGATCCTTCAGGTGTCACCCAAGAGCTACGCTTTTTAAATTTTAAATCACCGACCAGTTAGTAACAGTGATTCAAAGTCCAGCATAACATAAAAGACTCTCCTGTTTCTGAGTTGCACAGAAACCTTAAAACAGCTTTATCATCATCATCATCATCATCATCATCTTCTTCTTCTTCTTCTTCTTCTTCTTCTTTTCTCTCTCTCTCTCTCTCTCTCTCTCTCTCTCTCTCTCTCTCTCTCTTTTTTTATGGAAGAAGCCAAACAGGAAACACAACCTTAGTCTTCTGAAATATATTTATTAAAATAATCCAATCACTGATAAGCAAATCACTGAAATTAAAAGCATAAATAAAAGCAGTTTTCTATGCGAAGCAATTGTACAAATGTTAAAAAAAAATTAGTAATACTTAATTTTAAAATTGAAATTACTTTATCTACAAGACAACAGCTGCAGTATTCTGTCTAACACTATGTATAGTTTATCTAAGACCTTTTTCTTTTTTTTTCTCTCTCTCTCTCTCTCTCTCTCATATGCAGACAGAGACCAGTAAATGATTCTAGCAAATGATTTAGTCTTAAACTGCTAGAGGGCCACAAAAAACATTTTCTACTTATATTCTGACTTAGCGAACAGCGGCACCCATCTGAAACTCAGATTTTATCATCCACGATAACACTTAACAAGATTCATAATGACTGCAAGTATTATTTTATAATTTATATTTATATTTTTAAATTTATATTTTATAATTTATAATTATTACTTTTTCTGTCCAAAGCACAAATTCAATCTGTAATCACTGAGCATATTTGCTAGGGTTACATATTAAGTCATCAGTAAGGCGAGGGTTCAGGCAAACGCTGGCTCATCATTAATATTATGCTGCATTTTGAGTTGAGCTGTTTCTGATTTTCTTGCTGATCTTCATATATTTAACATCTGTGTAGACAATATCATCTTCAGTGTTACCTGAGTAGACAATATCATCTTCAGCGTTACCTGGAAACAATGAAAACATACATAAACCATTTCTACACACATACATAGACCAGATATAGTTAAAAACTAAACTTTATTAAAGCACATTCATTGTGCTAAAACATTTTTTCACTCAGTATTAGACATTCCAGGCTGAGCTCAGAAAGCTCAGCTTTCTCACTGAGCTCAGCTCATTTTTGAAAACCCAATAGATTGTATGAAAATGTAGCCTTAGTTTGACAAATGTTTTAATTTAATATGAAACTATTGACAGCCAGAGTTTAAAAAAAAAATGACAAAAAAACCTATTGCTAAATAAACAAGAATTTTATAATTTTAAGAAATGTATAATTCTTTTTTTTTCTTTAAGAATTTGGTAAATATTAGGCAAAATAATGGTTTCAAGCTACTCATACAATGCTAAATTTTGGAGAAAAAAAAAGTGTTAATTCTTGTTCTTTTTTAGGTAAGCATCCCATTGTTGCCTCACTTTTTTCTGTGCAATAATTATGCTACAAAATAAAAGGAACATCAAGTGCACATGTGTATTTATTTCTATATACTTCACTTGCATTGTAAAAGCAAAAATCTGATTTTAAATGAAGACTTAGATTTAATATTGGTTATTCCTCTTTTTAAGGAAAGAGGAGATGAAGGAGAACATCTTCTTCTTACCTTCATTAACAGACTGGGACCTTTTTATCTTATGTATCTTATATAGATGGTTGATACCAAAGCACAAAGCCAAAAGGAGGAGAGCGATAGCACTGGCTATGACAACCACAGTTGTAAGAGCAAAATGACAAATGGAAGCTGGAAAACAAAGAAAAATCACCAAAGTAAATATTTTTGTATGATAATTGGAACAAATATATTTACTTTAAAAAAAATGTGCACTAGTGGTGGAGAATAGTGACTTTAAGCAAAGGAAGCAAACAAGTATTTGATCCTCTTTTGTTTACCTTGACAGCTTGTCAGGTGAATGACTGTTTGCTCTCTGCTGAAGTTGTTCTGAACATTACACATGAAGTTTCCAGTCAGTTGAGCATGGACGTTGATTCTGACTGTGTTTGGTGTGTCGTTGTGGACACCGCGAGCTTTGGTGTGCATCAATAAGTTATTATCCAAACTCAGAGTGAACTCCACTCCTTCTCCCTGTGAGGAACAGCTGAGCTCCATCTGTTCTGGTGACACACACGTCTGAGTCACAGCTGGTTTGGAAATTGCAGCTGGAGCGCAAACATATAGACACATAAATACATAAAGTATTATCAATTCCATTGTCAGCTCTGTAAACTAGAACACACAAAATTTCCATCCAGGCTAAGTTCTGGACTTACAAATTTCCTTCTTTTTAAAACAATTTTGTTGATCTACTTGGTTCATTATATCAATTTCTGTTAAGCTTCAGAGGATATATATATATATACATATTGTTATTTTTTTTCTTTAAAATAAAACATTACACATAAAAAGTTGCCATACCTTGTACGTCCAGTTTCATGGTGACTTTCTGCAATAATGTACCTCTAGTAGATTCAAATATTTCCAACAGATAATGTCCTGAGTCTCTCTTCATCGCATTAAATAGCTTGAATGTTCCATTTGAGAATTCTGACTGATTTTTATAGTTTTCATCCAGTGCTGAGAGCTGATTATTGAGTATTTTTAAAAGAATATACTTGTTATCCTTCTTTAACTTTATTTCTGTGTTTGCTTTAGTGGGCAGATGAAAAAACAGCGGCTTCCCCACAATTCCAAAACATGGCTGAGCTCCAGAAGATTCTGAAAAATGGCATGACAAAGATCCTGAAAGAAAAATAGTAGTACTCATTAAAGTACTCAATATACAATATTTATGAAATACAATTTAAAGTAATTAGTACAATGCATTTACATATCATTCATACAATTTCCATCTACAACACATGACATGTAAAGCGAGCACTTTTCATTATAAGTTAATAGATTTTCATTTACTATTGCCTTAACACTACTCAAAGTGATACTTTCAAATAAACAATTCAACAGTTTTTCTAATTTCTGTGTTTATGCTAATAAATTATAATTATTGAATGAAATTAATGACATCATTCACATTAAATTCTCATAAGGGTTCCGATTATTTATTAACTGACATAGTAACTAAGAACATTTATCATCTGCAAATGTAGATATTATCATTATTTATTTATTTAGAATGAGTTAGTATTACATCAGTACATATTTACTAAATTACTAAATTATGGTCTATGCACAATACTCTATAGATGTGAAACATACCTTTTGCCAGAGATGCTTGTGTCAGAGCTGTGATGATCATACAGATGAACATCATAATTTCTCTATGAAAACATATAAATGAAACTTTCATTACAATTATCATTTTAAAATTATTCTTACATTAAATCTGAACAATATAGATATCATGGGCTATCTTAATTTTTTACTGTTTACAGCCTATAAAAGAATCCCTTAATTGAAATTGTACCTTTTTCTTATTATTTAACTTATATCAGCTCTGGAAAACCAAGTGTAGTAGAGCGATATAAAACTGCACTCACTGCATTCAGGGCGTCGTCTTGGTGGGTGTTGAAGACTGACCTTTAAATGTTCCACTGACAGCAGGCAACTGTATTTCTGTTGTCTTGTTGTGTGAGAAGAATGAAGGAAGTGAGCTTTTGTGAGCATTTGAGCCAACAAACAATGTCTTAAGATTCGCCTCAAGTCTAATTTTGTTGATGTAAATATCTTGCACTATTTAGATAAAGACTTACACTCATCTTATGTTGAAGCTCTACACAAGGGTTTTCAGCTATTGAGCTGAATGAAGGCTTACTGAAGGTCATTAATGTCCTTTTAATTCAGAAACATCAATTAAATGCAATCTATGCACACCCACACAGTCCTGAGAAGTCTAACCAGCCAAAAAAAAAAAAAAAAAAAAAAAAGAGAAAGAAAAAAGAAAAAAGAAAAAGAAAAAAATGGTTAAAGTGCATTTGGATGGAACATTGGTGTTTAATATTGACATGGTCTTTATTATTGACATTCAACACAATCACTACAAGATAATAACCAAATTACTAATACTAACATCCATCCACCCATCCATCCATTTCTATACCCGTTTGTCCTGTTAAGGGTCATGGGGAGGGACTGGAGCCTATCCCAGGGTCATTGGGCGAGAGGCGGGGTACACCCTGGACGGGTCGCCACACTGTTGCAGGGCTGACACATAGGGACAGACAAAATTATTCACACCTTTGGGCAATTTAGAGTTTCTACTTCACTTGACCTGCATGTCTTTGGAGATGGGAGGAAACCTGAGCATCTGGAGGGAACTCACGCAGACACAGAAAAAGGACCCGGTCAGATTTGAACCCAGGACTTTCCTGCTGTGAGGCCACAGTGCTAACCACTAAGCCACCATGCTGCCTGATGCTAACATGAAAGTTTAAATTTTTGCTATTGCAAAAATGAATTTTTGCACTTTTGCTATTGCAAAAATGTTGAAATACTTAAGAATCACAAGGCCCCAAACATTTACACATTTACATACTATTATAACTAGAAAGGTAATCTTTAGAGTTTATACTTCCTCCAACCAACCATATCAACAATCCTAGACAAAATTAGTTTTGTTTACAGCAGGTGAGGTCAGTGAAAATCTTGGGGTACAGGAAAAAAAAATATCGCTATACAGCATAAAATAAAGGAATTCCAGCCATACTGGCTTATTATTTTCAGTGAAAAAAGACTTGCTCCTGTAAGCACTGAGGGTAAAGACTGAGCAAAATAGAATCGAAACTCACAACCTAGCTCCTAGTTTATGGCCAAATAAAAATAGCTGGACTTGCAACACGTGCTTCCTCTATTCATCTGCAAGCACTAATAGCTAATGTAGATTATAAAAAAAAAAGAAAAATAATGTAATTGCTCAGATATCTCAGACTTGTGTTTTTTTCATCACCTATAGCATATACATTGTATACTACATTTCAAGGGGACCTAGTTTTGCTTTCCATTAAGTGCTCTATGCATTTGCACAAGTTGCCTGTTTCTCTGAGGGATTAGTATTAAAGATTACCATATTTCTCATAATGGCTTTAAATGCAGAACATGCATTCAGAGATGCAGTTGATGTTCCCATGACATTTAAATAATTTTTTAAGTCAATTTTGAATTTACTGCCTATCTAAAAACTGAAAATGAGTCTCATGTCCACAAATGGAGGCCTGCTAAACAAGAGTAAGCACTGATGTTAAAGGTAAAAAGACAAGAGAGATGTTATATTTCTGCAAAGGGTTTGCAAGGATATAATTACTTTCTACCTCTAAACACGCAAATGCCATATTAATTTATACAGACTAAATGCTGTCTGTTATACACAAAGGTCTTCTTTTTTTTACATTTGTTTCAGGTTGCTTTAGGTAAAGAGAAAACCACAGTTAATGTTATGTGTGAGAATGACTGTTTAAACCACAGCTCTTTTCTTGTTTCTATATGAGGTATTGTAACAGTAGCTACATTCATCGCTTTGACCGCAGAGAGAGAAAAAGAACAAAAGCTACAGGAAAGGTACACCAGTGAGAGAGAGAGAGAGAGAGAGAGAGAGAGAGAGAGAGAGAGAGAGAGAGAGAGAGATGTGGGAAACAGGGTCTGGTAAGAAGAGACAACATTGTGAAAATAAAAGGTTTCATTTGATTTGAAGTTGTGATCTGTTTTTCTTGGTAAATAATGATTCTGTGTAATAAAATGTATATAATGTGAAAAACACAAGCATCGTCTCACTTCTCTTTGCTAATCAGTGTTTGAACCTGTTAAACAAGTTCAAAACTTACAGTGTGATATACTTACAGTGTACATATTTGTGTAGATGTGTGATTTCGTGGTTTGAAACTCTCACAGTATGCGGACAGTTTAAGGTATTTATAAAACAGATCTGAAACCAGTTGACAGCTTTATCAGTAAGATAAGTAAAGCACATGAGATACAGAAAAAAAAACACAACTCATAAAAAGCAGTTATACTGCAGCAGTCATAGTGTAATGTGTTTTATTATAGTCACTATGATATGCCAGTAACACCATGGTGTCATACATTGCTTAGATAAGACAATTTTAACTGATTTCTTAGTTGAGGTTCTAGCACAACTTCACTTATACTGGCAAGATGCATGGATAAGACTCCAGCAACACTTTTCATCTTAAGAACATCTTTATTTAAAACAAACCAATGCATTTCAGCACAATGCCTTCAAAAAACTGATTTCTTTTCTTTTCTTTTCTTTTTTTTTTTTTTTTTTTTTTACCTCATTTATACTTCACATTAACTACACAAACGTGTGCGCTCATTTAGTCATTGTGAGCAGAATTGTATACTCACATCTGTAGTTAACGTTGATCTGGAGGGTTAAATCTCTATCCATCAGGTGGCAATGTGAGGCGCCATGACTTGATTTAAGACATACTCATACTTACACACACACACACACACACACACACACACACACACACACACACACACACAAATATTGCAACACCATGCACATAATGTTATATCATGGATAATTGATGCTTCTTGTCAATTCTATGTCAGATGGACTTATATATATATTATACTTATTATATACTTATATATTACATTTATAAATGTTTTGAGCACAAGGATGTTACAATAATCCCTCATATACAGTAGTGCTCACCATTAGCATGACAAATGACAACAAATGACAGTTTGAAGGATGGGCAGCATGTGTATAAATATTGCTCATTGAATCATTTGTGTCTTTCACAAAAAAAAAAAAAAAANAAAAAAAAAAAAAAAAAAACACTTTAAGCCTTTTGTAAGTTTTCTTGAATAGCTACTTCAAATGTTCTAACTAGGTGATGCAGGTCAGAATCGAACTGTTGGCCATTGTGAAGTCAATGTGTCCCACTGGGAAATTGCTTGTTGATGGGCTGTCCACCCTCAACAATTGCAATGTCTGTACTGCCTTGGATGTCATGTTCTCCTGACCTATCACCCAGTGAGCACTTGTGGGATCAGTTGGGCAGAGTGGCTGCACTGAGACACCAAAACTGAGATCTCGCCACCAGCTGACCACTGCAGGAAGAGTGGCAAAGATTCCTTAGCACTGAGTACAAACACTCATTTGGTTTATGCATCCCTGTTGCAAGAGTTGCGATTATGCCAGTGAGGTCACCCTGTGTAGTGACTACCTTCTGAATGTTTGTGACAAACTGAATATTTAAATGCTTGTTGTGTCTCTGGCATACAGTATACCAGATTAAACATGAGCATTAATCATAATTCTCTTTTCTGTGATAAATGAATCATGGTAAACTTTATACATATTATGTTCCTTTTGTGCAAGAGTAGAAATTATCATATGAAAAAGAACATTAAATCAACATTATCAATTCAGAAAAGGCAAACAGCATTTCCATTTAAATCAGAAACTTGAAAATGTCTTTATATAAACCTTAAATAATCAAAAGAACTAATGGAATCATAGTTTATTTCTGTTATGTGAAAAAAAAAGTTATATAAGTACTTAGTCGAGTTAGGGTTGACTGAGTGTGCTTGCATTTGTGTTAATTTAAAACTAGCCTGTTAATAATTATGGCTGTGCCTGCTGGACAGGATCTAACATGCTATTTATTATCTGTTCACACCAATGTGTAAAAACTCAACAATCTGCCTCCATCTGCCTTTGCAAGCTTTTCTTGGTGATCTACAGGTGAAAACGCTGATAATTTTATACATCTAAATTATTGCATTTTAATAGCTATATCTCAATATACACCATTGGCCAGACAGACAATGAGCAAGTCGGGAAAAAAGTGTTTTTTATTTTTTGGATATTCCTTATCATTTTGATACAATTGGCTGGCAAAGTTGTGTGCACCCCTCCCTATAAATCCTTGGTGGAGGTGTTTATGCTCCCTGAGTGCCTTCTTGTTCATTTTATTTTCAAAAGAATTTATCCTTCATTAATGTAAACTTTTCAGACACGCAAACGGGTTATATATCTCTATAGTCGATCATCACAAAACTTGTACATTTTGAATTATGCTTTAAGTATTAAACCTTCAAACTTTGCCCATATTCACTCACAGATTGAATGATGTAGCTTTTACAATTCATTTTATTATATTTTACAACTACTCAAACTTGATTCTTTTCTGTTTGGTGCTTTGGTTGAACTGTCTTATCTTCCATCATGACCTTCAGATATAAAAATGTGTTCCTAAAAGTCCCATAAAGGTAGACTCAACTGGAGAAAATGCTTGTATATTTTGTTCATGAGCACACTTTTATGAAGTTAGTCTTATGATACAAGATATGATATGCAGGTTATCTTGACTTATGATCAGTCATCTGCTCAGACTGAGCAGATTCTGCTTCTTTAAAAGATGTTCTGCCTCCTCAAAGCATCACATTAATTCCAGCTCCTTACTTGAAATTGCACAGATATATATATAAAATTGGAGAATGTTTATAACGAATGAATGAACTCAACTCAAACTTGTTGAATTGGCCCATCAGTCAACATCAAGTACACAAACTGAACTGCAAGACTGGTCTCGGGTCAGCAATAGAGCTGTGTATTGAGATATTTTCAGAATCAACCAAAGACAAGTAATGCAGTGACATCTAGTGATAGTTATAGCTATGTGACCTCAACGTACCCATAGATTCATGAGTAATGTTCTCCTCTTAATATATTTTTTCATGTTACCATGATCACATACTAAACACTAAATACCCTTAGCTAAAAGGCATAACACCCACTTCAATCAGTGACAGGTGTGTTTAATTTCATTTTCATAATTTGTGGGTCAGGAAATGCACCTCATCTTCTGACCTCTAAGGCTGGATTTATACTACAAGTCTTTATGTTCAATTCCAATTTTTTGCCCATATCCAATTTTTTGTTCAGTATATTTACATTTTCTTTTTTAAGCGGCTCATATCTGATACCCATAGGTTTTACCTGTAGCAGCCCGGATGCAGTTGCACATGCACACATTTCTGAGTTGGATGTAAACAAAACACTTCGATGGATTGAAGATGAGAGAACTAGTTAAAAAGATGATCAGTGGGTTAAAACTTTCACAGAGGGAGAGAGAGAGAGAGAGAGAGAAACATCTGATATGTTGTGTGAGTTGTGAGCATTTATCTCTCCCATCAGGACACATATTTTCATTGGTTAATCATGGAGGAGAAGCGGGAGTTTTGCTGCTGTAACATAGCCTGTTATCACACACTAACAGGTCTCTTTGATATAAACACACATCACTATGTCTGATGCACAGTATGTCCTCCATTTTTGTTTACAGAGAGCGGTCATCATATTGATCGCTTACATCATTCACATGTGGACAAGTTGGAATGTTACACCAGAGTTGGAATGAGAAGGAAATTCTGATCTCTGTATTTAGACAGCAGTCGCATTCGGATATCCGATACGTATCCAATTTATTTCCACATATGCAAGTGGCCCAAATCAGAACTGAGAATATTTGATTCCATGTGGCTTTTTACCATTTACATCTAGGAAGCCCAATACATGTCACATATGATCAAAAGATCGGAATCAGGTCACTTGTATGGTAATGTAAATCCAGCCTAAGTGGTGCCACATACATTAGAATCCACATATAGACCGAGAACACACAGACATCAACCTTGTGGTTGTAATGCCTTTTACCTAAGACTATTTAGTGTTCAGTGTGATAGTGATAAAGCGAAACTGATGAAGCTTGTGGCAAAATGCATTGTTTGCACAGTTTGCCCTTAAGATGGAATAAAAAAACAAGAAGTTGAAGAAGAAATGAGATGTCCTTCGGTGATTAACTTTTGAGGGTGACCATTGTGTGAGCCTACCTTCATCAGCACCTGGGAAGGTACATTCTTTGTGAGCTGTGCAGCGTGCACAGAGGAAGTTGCCTGACTTTAATATATTTTTTCATGTATTCACTTCAGAACTTAATTTTAAGACTAAAAACAGATGTTAAATTGAAATTTGTGGATTTGAACAATGCTTCTCTGCACAATATGCATTTGATTCTATCATTTACCGTTCAAAACATATAGGCTAAAATGTAAAAGTGTTTTTCAAAGCTCCACCATCAGGTTGATCACCTCTAAATTTTTTATCACTTGACATCTTGACTTGAACAATCTGTCCCCCAAATTTCAACCAGATCCGTCCATAAGTTTTTACGATGTCCTGCTAACAAACAAACAGACAAATGTCAGTAACCTCCTTAAGCTCCTTGGTGGAGGTAAAAAAAAAAAAGTTCATGATTTTATTATCAAATAGCCTGCAATAAAAAATAAAATGGGACCAACTTAAGATGTTTAAGTGAGGCTGAGAAATGGATTACTAATTTATTAAAGGAAGAGTCTACAGTGCATTAGAAACTGCAGTATACAAGAAGGATGTACAGTTCATAGTCCATCTTAGTCCACAAAATAGCGAGAAAAGTCCATAAAAGAAGACATCAGCATAAAGACAAGAGACCGTGAACAATGAAGGATTATGATGAAACCACAGCTTTCCTCGGAAAGTGGGGATGTTTCCAAAAAATTATTTTCTTCTTCCTCTGTGCCAGCATCATCCCCAATGGATTAGGAGTATTTGCCTTTATTTTCATAGGTGCTATTCCCAGTCACCACTGCTTCATACCTGAAGTCAACCTGACCCAAGAGTGGCACAATGCCAGTTCAGGTAAATAAAACACATAGCATATGTGCACCTTTGTCTGAATATAAAATGACACTCTATTATAAAATTCTATTCCAATCAATGTTTAGTAGAATCACATTATCAAACAAAAGAGTACAAACAATGATTATTCAAACGACAACACAGGTTGATTGATAGATCTCTGCAATCTCTTCATTCAAGGCCTTTATTTATTTATCTATGTGTTTATTAAAACTTGGTGTTAAACACATTATGTTGTGAGTTTACAGGTACCACCGGTTTGTATATTAGGCATGCAGGCATGTTTGCTTACCAGAGTAATAAACTTTAAAGTCAGCCTTTTTCTGATAAAAAATGAATTTACATACGATAAAAATCTGATAAAGTGGCTGATGTTATCCAATCTTGATTATTAAATTCAACTTTTCACAGCATAATTAACATCAGTGATGCAAGTTACTTTGATATCTTTATTTTTACTGGCACAATCACAGTGACCACTGCAAAGTAGTAAATTGTAAGCGAGGCTGACACACCATCAGCTCCAATGGTGTCCTCAAGGGGTGGCCATGGCCACCATGCTGAAATAACTATCCACCCCACTTCCTCTCCCAACTGACTAGTTCTTAAAAATCTCATATAACTTTACATAGAAGCTACTGAAGCACAAGCCACAGCACACAGGACACTTTGGCTATGTTCACATTACATGCTGAAGTGGCCCAGATCTGATCTTTTTGCCTCCATGTGACTTAGATCTGATTTTTTTCAGAGCTGTGTGAATGACCCAGATCTGATTTTTTCATATCAGATCTGGGCCATTTGCATATGTAGTCCTAGATCTGATCCATATCCAATCTCTGGAGATGCGGCCTGTGTCTGACCGCTCAGATCAGATCTCATCTGGCTTTTTTAACATCTCACTTATCTGCTCATGAACAAATTGCATCTCGTCCTCATTCTGTGCTGGGCGACGCCTCATAGCCCTGTAAAAATAAATAGGAGAAGAGCAACAACAGCAACGGGGGTAAGTGGAGAGATGAAGTTTTAAATTTCTTGGATATATATATGGAGAGATCAGAAAGTTTTCAGTGAACTTTTCCCCTGTGAACTTGTGAACACTGTAGTCCACCACAGAACTCTGCCCTCATACTCACACACTGACACTGATGCAGCAGCAGAGGCTGAGCCCAGCGGTTCCTACTCACAGTCACCAGTAAAATTATACTTCTCACCTCCGCTTGTAAAACTGGTTTGAATGTTATTTTCAGCACATTGAAGATCTAGTGTTTTATATGAAACGACGTGCACAAAAATACATGACAAACTGCCATCCACCTTACTGTCGCAGTTACTGTTGTTATTGTACCGTGCGGTTCACATTTTAGTTACATCTGTGCATGCATGGCAGTTTAGGACCTCAGCGTGTTCATACTCGTGTTGGATACAGGTCATTTAGAAATATGAATGTGAATGATAAACACAAAAAGATTGGATCTGATTTAAAAAATCAGAATTGAGCATTAAGGCCTGTAATGTGAACATAGCTTTTTACATCAGCACACAATTCATTTATTTTTAATAAGGCTGTCTTCCTATTCACCAGCTTTTTATTTAACTTTGAGTTTTATGGTCCAACTTAAAAGTGGCATAATACCTGTACAGGGCATTGTTTTGTCATTTCCATCCTGTTTCCTGCACAAAAAATGCAATAATGAAAGAATAATAAATAAGATAAAAAGCTTTTTCAAAATTTCATTTGTGAAATGTCTTGTTCAAAATATTAAAATATAGTTCCTTCTTGTTTTGTCATATTTGACTAGCTTTCAGTCAGTTCACATAATGAAGCATTGTATTCAAAAGCATTTTTGGAAATATGTAGAATTTTTAAAAAGTGCCATTATATCACTATTTGTGATATAATGGCACTTTTTGGCACAGTTGAGCAAAAATACAATGAATTACAAAACAAATGTTACCAATTGTGTTTGTGTTAATGTGAGATGGTGAACGGGAAAGAAGAGTTGAACAGATGCAGCAGATACAGACTGGATGTGGCAGAAATCTCTCTGCTCAGGGATTCATTCCTGGCAGGGATGTTAACCTCACTGACCTGGAGCAGGAGAGCTGTTTGGATGGATGGAGCTACAGCAAAGACATCTACCAATCCACCATTGTCTCTGAGGTGAGTCTCTCTCTCTCTCTCTCTCTCTCTCTCTCTCTCTCACTCACAGACACACATGCACAACATGCACACACTATGTCTAAGACAGTTGTTGGCATTTCATAGTCCTCAAGGTTGATTAGTATTGATGTGTGTGTGTGTGTGTGTGTGTGTGTGTGTGTGTGTGTGTGTGTNGGGGGGAGAGAGAGAGAGAGAGAGAGAGAGAGAGAGAGAGAGAGAGTTCTTGGCATGCCATAGTCTGAAGATTGATCAGTATTGATGATGTCAGCTTAGCTTTTGATTGGCTAGGTAGCAAAAATTGTATGTGTTGTTCCAGAGAGGAGATTAGTAAAACCTTTTAGTATCTGTGCCACCTTTACTCATTGAACTAGGATTGCATTGTGTAACCTTTATTGAATTTAATGTGTGACTACAATGGAATTATTGCCTGTTTTGAGGAATTTGACAAAAGAGAAATTAATTAAGTTTTAATAGTTTTTAACTGTACATGGCCTACTAAAAAAAATTGCAGTTTTCTATGTTTATAAATGTCTTCTGAATGCGTTCTTTTTCAGTTTGACCTGGTGTGCAGTGAGCAGTGGAAGCAGCCGTTAACCTCCACAGTCTTCTACGTTGGACTTGTTTGTGGAGCCTTCTTGTCAGGACAGATCTCAGACAGGTACTAACAACACCAGCTCAGCCTGGTATGAATGTTTGAACCTATTTTAAATTATTTTACATGATTTAAGTCTTAATGTACCTCAGTAGTTTCTGGTGATGTCAGCGCTCTTAACTGAAATGATTTAAATCAGATAGTACAAAGACTATATTTTTTGGAATATCTACCGTTCAGTACTACAAGGTTCCTTCACTAACAATACACTGTTCAGCTATGATTGATTGTGAATGCAATTCTTATGCAAGAGCTGATTGATAAGTTTGTGGCCTATGACACAAGGTGGCAGATTTATAATGACACTATGAATGTAGCATTAACCTAAATATGTGCCATGATAATTGAAGCTCATTTATAAAACTTCTACAATAATCAGCACACCGCTGTCACATTAAGGTAGCATTGCTGTGAGGGGTGTGACAGGTAAAAGCCAATGATGATGAGTGTGTTAATGAGCTGCTGCATATTTACCAACCACAATTTATCCTGTTTCATCTGGTTTTAAAGCAGCGAAAGAAACAAATTCTGCTTTGGAGCTCCTCATTTTTAAAGACTGACACTAAAATAACAGTTAGACATGCATATTAACCTAGTGTGTAATCACACTGCGTGGGGGCGGGGGGGNTGGGGGTGGGAGTATGTGTGTGAGGAACTCAGACGTGCACAGCGCAGCAGGTGAGGTCATGAATGAACAGAGCCTCTCACACACCTGAACGTGTGTGAGATCAGATCAAAACTCTCCATTTAAAAACTGACTGATCAGCTGAGTGAGTTTATCCATCATAATTATGGATCACTAACACATGTGAGGCAAATACATTTTTAAACATCACCCAGATTTCATACCGCTGAAATTTACCACCGGAATGAAGCAGGTCTTAATTTTTGCACGTCAATCAATCAATCAATCAATTAATTTTATTTAAAGTGCAAAATCACCATGCATCATGGTCCCGAAACACTTTACAGTAAAAGAAACATTGAAAACAAAACATGCAACAATAAAACACTAAAGCCCCAATATTAGAATAATTATAGTAAAAGTAGGGACATTAAAAAGATCAAAGCAAAGTTACAGTAAAAACAAGGACATTAAAAAGAGCAAAGTTAAAAGGATGCTTGAAAAAGTGATAAT